>CAUYLG010016678.1:0-73394 GCA_963573385.1 Cacajao melanocephalus | reverse complement strand
AGGAACACTTTTACACTGTTGGTGGGAGTGTAAATTAGTTCAACCATTGTGGAAGACAGTGTGGCAATTCCTCAAGGATCTAGAAATAGAAATTCAATTTGACCCAGCGATCCCATTACTGGGTATATATCCAAAGGATTGTAAACAGTTCTGTGATAAAGACACATGCACACGTATGTTCATTGCGGCACCGTTTACAATAGCAAAGACCTGGAACCAACCCAAATGCCCATTGATGATAGACTGGACAAGGAAAATGTGGCACATATACACCATGGAATACAGTGCAGCTATAAAAAACGATGAGTTCATGCCCGTTGTAGGGACATGGATGAATCTGGAAACCATCATTCTCAGCAAACTGACACAAGAACAGAAAATCAAACACCACATGTTCTCACTCATGGGTGGGTATTGAACAATGAGAATACATGGACACAGGGAGGGGAGCATCACATACTGAGGTCTGTTGAGGGGGACTAGGGGAGGGATAGCGGGGGGTAGGGAGATTGGGGAGGGATAACATAGGAGGAAATGCCAGATACGGCTGACGAGGGGATGGAGGCAGAAAACCACATTGCCATGTATGTACCTATGTAACAACCTTGCATGATCTGCACATGTACCCGAGGACCTAAAGTACAATAAAAAAAATTCAGTTGCTCACAGGCAAGTGTATTTTTTTTTTAAATTTAAGTTCTGGGATACATGTGCAGAATGTGCAAGCTTGTTACATAGGTATACACGTGCTATGGTGGTTTGCTGTACCCATCAACCTGTCATCTACATTAGGTACTTCTCCTAATGCTATCCCTCCATTAGCCCCCCACACCTGACAGGCCCCAGTGTGTGATGTTCCCCTCCCTGTGTCCATATATTATCATTGTTCACCTCCCACTTACGAGTGAGAACATGCGGTGTTTGGTTCTCTGTTCTTTGTTGGTTTTGTGAGAATGATGGTTTCCAGCTTTATCCATGTCCCTGCAAAGGAAATGAGCTCATCCTTTTTATGGCTGTATAGTATTCCATGTTGTATATGTAGCACATTTTCTTTATCCAGTCTGTCATTGACGGGCATTTGGGTTGGTTCCAACTCTTTGCTATTGTGAATAGTGCTGCAGTAAACATACGTGTGCATGTGTCTTTAGTGTAGAATGATTTATAATCCTTTGGGTATATACCTAGGAATGTGATTGGTGGGTCAAATGGTATTTCTGGTTTTGCATTTCTCTAATGACCAGTGATGGTGAGCTTTTTTTCATGTTTGTTGGCCACATAAATGTCTTCTTTTGGGCCGGGCACGTTGGTTCATGCCTGTAATCCCAGCACTTTGGGAGGCCAAGGCAGGCAGATTACAAGATCAGGAGTTCGAGACCAGCCTGGCCAATATGGTGAAACCCCATCTCTTAAAAAAAAAAAAAAATTAGAAAAAGTGGTCTTTTGAGAAGTGTCTGTTCATATCCTTTGCCCACTTTTTGAAGGGGTTGTTTCTCTTTTATGTAAATTTGTTTAAGTTCCTTGTAGATTCTCGATATGAGCCCTTTATCAGATGGAGAGATTGCAAAAATTTTCTCCCATTCTGTAGGTTCACTCTCATGATAGTTTCTTTTGCTATGCAGAAGCTCTTTTTTTTTTTTTTTTTTTTTCCTGGAGATGAAGTTTCACTCTTGTTGCCCAGGCTGAAGTGCAATGGCATGAGCTCGGCTCACTGCAACCTCCGCCTCCCGGGTTCAAGTGATTTTCCTGCCTCAGCCTCCCCAGTAGCTGGGATTACAGGTATACACCACCACACCTGGTTCATTTTGTATTTTTAGTAGAGATGGGTTTCTCTCTGTTGGTCAGGCTGGTCTCAAACTCCCGACCTCAGGTGATTCACCTGCCTCGGCCTCCCAAAGTGCTGGGATTACAAGCGTGAGATACCACACGTGGCCCAGCTCCTTAGTTAATTAGATCCCATTTGTCAATTTTGGCTTTTGTTGCCATTGCTTTTAGTGGTTTAGTCAAGATGTCTTTTCCCATGGCTATGTCCTCAATGGTATTGCCTAGGTTTTCTCCTGGGGTTTTTAGGGTTTTAGGTCTTGTATTTAAGTCTTTAATCCATCTTAAGTTAATTTTTGTATAAGATGTAAGGAAGGGGCCCAGTTTCAGTTTTCTGCATTTGGCTAGCCAGTTTTCCCAACACCATTTATTAAATAGGGAATCATTTCCCCATTGCTTGTTTTTGTCTGGTTTGTCAAAGGTCAGATGGTTGTAGATATGTGGCATTATTTCTGAGGCCTGTGTTCTGTTCCATTGGTCTATATATCTGTTTTGGTACCAGTACCATGCGGTTTTGATTACTGTAGCCTTGTAGTATAGTTTGAAGTCAGGTAGTGTGATGCCTCTAGCTTTGTTCTTTTTGCTTAGGATTGTCTTGGGTATATGGGCACTGTTTTGGTTCCACATGAAATTTAAAGTAATGTTTCTAATTCTGTGAAGAAAGTCAATGGTAGCTTGATTGGGATAGCATTGAATCTATAAATTACTTTGGGCAGTGTGGCCATTTTCATGATACTGATTCTTCCTATCCATGAGCATGGAATGTTTTTCTGTTTGTTTTTGTCCTTCCCTATTTCCTTGAGCAGTGGTTTGTAGTTCTCTTTGAAGATGTCCTTCACATCCCTTATAAGTTGTATTCCTAGGTATTTTATTCTCTTTGTAGCAATTGTGAATGGGAATTCACTCATGATTTGGCTCTCTGTCTATTATTGGTGAATGAGAATGCTTGTGATTTTTACACATTGATTGTGTATCCTGAGACTTTGCTGAAGCTGCTTATTAGCTTAAGGAGATTTTGGGCTAAGATGATGGGGTTTTCTAAATATACAATCATGTAATCTGCAAACAGAGACAATTTGACTTTCTTTCTTCTTGTTTGAATACCCATTATTTCTTTCTCTTGCCTGATTGCCCTGGCCTGAACTTCCAATACTGTGTTGAACAGGAGTGGTGAGAGAGGGCATTCTTGTCTTGTACCAGTTTTCAAAGGGAATGCTTCCAGCTTTTGCCCATGCAGTATGATATTGGCTATGGGTTTGTCATAAATACATCTTGTTATTTTGTGAGATGCTCCATCAATACCTAGTTTATTGAGAGTTTTTAGCATGAAGCAGTGTTGAATTTTATCAGAGGCCTTTCTTGCATCTGATGAGATAATCATTTTGTTTTTTTTTGCCATTGGTTCTGTTTATGTGATGGATTATTTTTATCGATTTGTATATGTTGAACCAGCCTTGCATCCCAGGGATGAAGCCGACTTGATCGTTGTGGATAAGCTTTTTGATGTGCTGCTGAATTTGGTTTGCCAGTATTTTATTGAGTTTTTTCACATCGATGTTCATCAAGGACATTGGTGTGAAATTTTCTTTTTTTGTTGTGTCTCTGCCAGGTTTTGGTATCAGGATGATGATGGCATCATAAAATGAGTTTGGGAAGAGTCCCTCTTTTTCTGTTGTTTGGAATAGTTTCAGAAGGAATGTTACCAGCTCTTCTTTGTACCCCTGGTCGAATTCGGCTATGAATCCATCTGATCCTCAGCTTTGTTTGATTAGTGGGCTATTAATTACTGCCTCAATTTCAGAAGTTGTTATTGGTCTATTCAGGGATTCGACATCTTCCTGGGTTAGTCTTGGGAGTTTGTATGTGTCCAGTAATTTATCCATTTCTTCTACATTTTCTAGTTTATTGGTGTAGAGGTGTTTGTTGTATTCTCTGATGATAGTTTGTATTTCTGTGGGATCAGTGGTGATAGCCCCTTTATCGTTTTTTATTGCATCTATTTGATTCTTCTCTCTTTTCTTCTTTATTAGTCTGGCTGGTGGTCTATTTATTTTGTTGATCTTTTCAAAAAACCAGCTACTGGATTCATTGATTTGTTTTTTTTTTGAAGTGTGTTTCATGTCTCTGTCTCCTTCAGTTCTGCTCTGATCTTAGTTATTTCTTGTCTTCTGCTAGCATTTGGATTTGTTTGCTCTTACTTCTCTAGTTCTTTTCATTGTGATGTTAGGGTACTGATTTTAGATCTTTCTCATTTTCTCCTGTGGGCATTTAGTCCTATAAATTTCCCTCTAAATACCACTTTAGCTGTGTCCCAGATATTCTGGTACATTGTGTCTTTGTTCTCATTGGTGACAAATAACTTACTTATTTCTGCCTTAATTTCATTATTTATCCAGTAGTCATTCAGGAGCAGGTTATTCAGTTTCCTTGTGGTTGTGCGGTTTTGAGTGAGTTTCTTAATCCTGAGTTCTAATTTCATTGCACTGCAGTCTGAGAGACTGTTATGATTTCTGTTCTTTTACATTTGCTGAGGAGTGTTTTACTCCCAATTATTTGGTCAATTTTAGAATAGGTGTGATGTGGTGCTGAGAAGAATGTATATTCTGTTGATTTGGGGTGGAGCGTTCTGTAGTTATCTATTACGTCTTCTTTGTCCAGAGCTGAGTTCAAGTCCTGAATATCCTTGTTAATTTTCTGTCTTGTTGATCTGTGTGATACTGACCGTGGGGTATTAAAGTCTCCTGCTATTATTGTGTGGGAGTCTAAGTCTCTTTGTAGGTCTCTAAGAACTTGCTTTATGAGTCTGGGTGCTTCTGTATTGGGTGCATATATGTTTAGGATAGCTAGCTCTTGTTGCATTGATCTTTTTACCATTATGTAATGTCCTTTGCTTTTTGATCTTTGTTGGTTTAAAGTCTGTTTTACCAGAGACTAGGATTTCAACCCCAGCTTTTTTTGCTTTCCATGTGTGTGGTAAATCTTCCTTCATGTGTGTCTTGGCACATGAGATGGGTCTCCTTTAACCAGCACCCTTGTTATCCAGTTTGCCAGTCTGTGTCTTTTAATTGGGACATTTAGCCCATTTACATTTAAGGTTAATATCATTATGTGTGAATTTGATTCTGTCATTATGATGCTAGCTGGTTATTTTGCCTGTTAGTTGATACAGTTTCTTCATAATGTCGAAGGTCTTTACAATTTGGTATGTTTTGGCAGTGGCTGGTTCTGGGTTTTGCTTTCCATATTTAGTGCTTCCTTCAGGTGCTCTTGTAAGGTAGGCCTGGTCGTGACAAAATCTGGTTCCGGGTTTTGCTTTCCATATTTAGTGCGTCCTTCAGGTGCTCTTGTAAGGCAGACCTGCTGGTGACAAAATCTCTCAGCATTTGCTTGTCTGTAAAGAATTTTATTTTTCCTTCATTTATGAAGCTTAGTTTGTCAGGATATGAAATTCTGGTTTGAAAATTCTTTAAGAATGTTGAATATTGGCCCCATTCTCCTCTGGCTTGTAAGGTTTCTGCAGAGAGATCCACTGTTAGTCTGATGGGCTTCCCTTTGTGGGTAACCCGACCTTTCTCTCTGGCTGCCCTTAACAATTTTTTCTTCATTTCAACCTTGGTGAATCTGATAATCGATTGTGTGTCTTGGGGTTGCTCTTCTCGAGGAGTATCTTGGTGGTGTTCTCTGTATTTCCTTAATTTGAATGTTGGCCTGTCTTACTAGGTTGGGGAAATTCTGGATAATATCCTGCAGAGTGTTTTCCAACTTGGTTCCATTCTCCTTATCACTTTCAGGTACACCAATCAAATGTAGGTTTGGTCTTTTCACGTAGTCCCATATTTTTTGGAGGCTTTATTCCTTTTCATTCTTTTTTCCGTAATCTTGTCCTTACGTTTTATTTCATTACGTTGATCTTCAGTCTCTGATATCCTTTCTTCTGCTTGATGGGTTCGGCTGTTGATACTTGTGTATGCTTCACGAAGTTCTCGTGCTGTGTTTTTCAGCTCCGTCAGGTCATTTATGTTCTTCTCTAAACTGGTTATTCTATTTAGCAATTTGTTTTACTGTTTTTCAAGGTTCTTTGCTTCTTTGCATTGGGTTAGAACATGCCCCTTTAGCTCGGAGGAGTTTGTTATTACCCACCTTCTGAAGCCTACTTCTGTCAATTTGTGAAACTCATTCTCTCTGCAGTTTTGTTTTCTTGCTGGCATGGAGTTGTGATCCTTTGGAGGAGAAGAGGCATTCTGGTTTTTGGAATTTTCAGCCTTTTTTGGGCTGGTTTTTCCTATCTTCGTGGATTTATCTACCTTTGGTCTTTGATGTTGTTAGCCTTCAGATGGGGTTTTTGTTGATGTTGATGCTATTTCCTTTCTGTTTGTTAGTTTCCTTCTAACAGGCCCCTCCGCTGCAGGTCTGCAGGAGTTTCCTGGAGGTTCACTCCAGACCCTGTTAGCCTAGGTATCACCAGTGGAGGCTGCAGAACAGCAAAGATTGCTGCCTGTTCCTTCTTCTGGAAGCTTTGTCTAGAAGGGCACCCGCCCGATGCCAGCCAGAGCTCTCCTGTATGAGGTGTCTGTCAACTCCTGCTGGGAGTGTCTCCCAGTCAGGAGGCATGGGGATCAGGGACCCACTTGAAGAGGCATTCTGTCCCTTAGTAGAGCTTGAGTACCGTGCTGGGAGATGTGCTGCTCCCTTCAGAGCTGGCAGGCAGGAACGTTTAAGTCTGCTGAAGCTGCCCCCACAGCCATCCCTTCCCTCAGGTGCTGTGTCCCAGGGAGAGGGGAGTTTTATCTATAAGCCCCTGACTGGGGCTGCTGCCTTTCTTTCAGAGATGCCCTACCTAGAGAGCAGGAATCTAGACAGGCAATCTGGCTATGGAGGCTTTGAGGAGCTGCGGTGGGCTCTACCCACTTTGAACTTCCCAGCAGTTTTGTTCACACTGTGAGGGGAAAACTGCCTACTCAAGCCTCAGTAATAGGAGATGCCCGTCCTCCCACCAAGCTTGAGCGTCCCAGCTCGACTTCAGACTGCTGTGCTGGCAGCAAGAATTTCAAGCCAGTGGATTTTAGCTTGCTGGGCTCCATGGTGGTGGGATCTGCTGAGCTAGACCACTTGGCTACCTGGCTTTATCCCCCTTTCCAGGGGAGTGAATGGTTCTGTCTCGCTGGTGTTCCAGGCACCACTGGGGTATGAAAAAAGACTCCTGCAGCTTGCTCAGTGTCTACCAAAATGCACCCAGTTTTATGCCTGAAACCCAGGGTCCTGGTGGCGTAGGCACCCGAGGGAATCTCCTGGTCTGTGGGTTGCAAAGACCATGGGAAAAGCTTAGTATCTTGGCCGGAATGCACCCTTCCTCATGGCACAGTCCGTCATGGCTTCCCTTGGCTAGGGGAGGGAGTTCCCCAACTCCTTGTGCTTTACAGGTGAGGTGACGCCCCACCCTGCTTTGGCTTTCTCTCTGTTGACTGCACCCACTGTGTAACCAGTCCCAATGAGATAAGCTGGGTTCCTGAGTTGGAAATGTAGAAATCACCCACCTTCTGCGTTGATCTCGCTGGCAGCTGCAGACCAGAGCTGTTCCTATTTGGCCATTTTGCCAGTGACCGAATCCATAATTTCTGAGAGTTCATAGAAGTGACGCTGATGAAATTTAAACACGTCGCCAGGTTTCAGCAATTCATACAGCTTTTCTTAACTTCCCCTTGACTTTCATAGATCTGCGGTTTTTATTTTCCATTTTCAAAACCTTTTCTTTTTCTTCTTTTTTTGAGACGGATTTTCTCTCTGTTGCCCAGGCTGAAGTGTAGTGGTGTAATCTCGGCTCACTGCAACCTCCGCCTCCTGGGTTCAAGCGTTTCTCCTGCCTCAGCCTCCCGGGTAGCTAGGACTACAGGTGTGCACCACCACAGCCGGCTGATTTTTGTATTTTTAGTAGAGACAGGGTTTCACCATGTTGGTCAGGCTGGTCTCGAACTCCTGATCTCGTGATCTGCCCGCCTCGGCCCCCTGAAGTGCTGGGATTATGCCACCATGGCTGCCCCAAGTATAGTTTTTGACCTTCAAGAGGTGTCAGCTTCTCAAAGATAGGAACTCTTTTCTGTTCATATTTGAATTCTCAGTGGCTGGAATCTAGTCAGTGAGTGAGTGAGTGAATGCATGAATGTCTCTTGTTCCCCCTCCCCCGCCCCATTTTCTGTTTCCTTCCCATTTCTAGCTGGGTTTCAGTAAAACTTAGAGTATTATGTGAAAGGAGAGTCTTACATTTGCTTTGAATTAAAAAGCAAATTAAACTAAAAGAAAAAGCATAAAGGGAGTAGAATGTATTTATTTTCCTATGAAACAAAAGAAAATTGCTTTTATTTGCATGTACTTCTTGATTTAATTTTGTACATTCTTACTATAATTCGACTTTGATAGGAAGGTCTTTTATTGTTCTTCTAGGTGGTTTTATTTTGCTTCCCATATTTCTTTCCCCTTTTCAAATTTTCTTGCTTATGAATTCTCGAGAATTGACACATAGATACTTGAAACTCATGAGGCACCTAGAAAGGGAACTAGGACAGCTTAGTAACTAAGAAAATGTTTTATTTCTATGGGAAAAAACTGTGTTTTGCTTTATTAGGTTTGTTTAAATTATAGTATACCAGGAAAGGATGAGCTTAACTGTCTTTATCCCTGACATAATGTATCATAAACCTAGTTTTTCCAATTACAGGATACCTCTATTTTTGCTTCCCAGTGTACACCCAGTATGCCACCAGAATTATGTGTGTGCCACCTCACCACCCCCCAAACCAAACCATACCGAAACCATCTGGCTTTTTTTCTACCAGGCCACTCCTCTATAACTCAGTTCCTTCTTTGCTTACCAGTATATATGTTGACTTAATAAATTGTTTCTGTGAAAGGAATCATACCTTAACCTGCCAATTAAAAACAAATTTAGTGTATGTAGTTTCCCATAAAGGTAACATAGCAGGCCCTCAATTAGTGTTATGTGAAAATGTAACATAATGGTTAGACTTTTCCTATGGTAACATCTATATGTTACTGAAATGTGAAAATGTATGCATACACAAAACACTCTTATCTACCAAGAAAATAAGAAGCATGTTATCTGCATATTAGCTTTTCCCCTTTTTCATCTGTTATTGAGCTAAATCGTTGCCAGAAATCTAGATTGTCAGCAGTTGTCAGTACTTCGGTTGTCTTTTTGGCCTCTACAGACTCCACTAACCCTCTATCTGCTTATATTCACACAAGTATCATTCACTGTTTTCATTTTGAATTAACAGTCATCTTTGTCAAACATCACCTTAGGGGCCCATCTGCAAATCTGCAAATTGTTTATGTAATATGGACCCAGGGTTTTTCATTCAGTCTGTACAATTTAGGCAATGGTTTTGTCTTTGTTAGTAATGTTTTTGATATTTTGGGCTTATCTTTCAGTGAGGACTTTGGGAGTGGTGAATTAAAAGATAGATTTAAATTTCTTTGTGTTTAATTTTGGCTTTGTTTTTGCATTTTTGTTGCTTTAATGTTTGATTATACTAATTCTGTAGAAGAAAAACTGAAATCTCTGGATGGAAAAATGCAAATGTATCATAATGAAGTTATTGTGCTGGCCGCAATGTTTTTTTTTTTTGAGACAGAGTTTTGCTCTTGTTGCCCAGGCCAGAGTGCAATGGCACGATCTTCAGCTAACTGCAACCTCCGTCTCCTGGGTTCAAGCAATTCTCCTGCCTCAGCCTCCCGAGTAGCTGGGACTACAGGCGCCCACCACCACAGCCAGCTAACTTTTGTCGTTGTGGTAGAGATGGGGTTTCGCCATGTTGGCCAGGGTGGTCTCGAACTCCTGACCTCAGGTGATCCGCCCACCTCGGCCTCCCAAAGTACTGGAATTATAGGCATGAGGCACCACGCCTGGCCCTGGCTACAATTTTACAATAAATACTTAGGTCAATTTTAGGGTGCTTTGGTTTGAAAGATTGAGAAAAGGATTTATGAAAATTGACAATTAAAATTCATGGATGTTAAGTATGATTTAGAGGTTAGAAACAAAATTTTAAAAGATTAACAGGCTATATTTAAAATCTACATATTTCTGAAAAGTAAGAACAATTTACAACCATGCGCAAATTAAATTTTTTTCAAATTAGAAACTAAATTGTGACAGCATAATGCTAACCTTTTTGCGTTTTATTAATTTCTTTTTTTAAATTGTAGTTTCAGTCTGATGGAAGCAAACAAGAAGATAAAGAAAAAACGGTAAGAGATTAGAAAAATCCAATAATGTGTCTAATGTTAGTCTTGGTACAGTATACTACAAGTTTTACTGTGAACAAGCTTTAATTATCTGTATGAGTAATTGTTTTATATTGTAGATGCTGATTATAGCTTTTAGCAGCTTATGCAAAGTTATCTTTTAAGATTAACATTTCTTTCCCCTGAGGATTAGTATATTGAAAAAGGAAGAGAGATAAAAGTTCCTCATTCCTTTGCTACCCCTTTCCTTATCTCATTGATGTCTTAGATGGAGAAACATAGATAAGCATTGTGAAATGGATGGGTAAGGAATGGGATATTGTGTGTTATGAGATTAAGAAATGGTAATTTTCCCAAGGCTGTCATAAATTTATTGTTGGATTCTATTAATATGGGCCTCTTACTGAAATAACTTTTCCTTTTTTCTTTTAGGAAGTTATCCTTAGCTGTTTGCTTAGCATTACTGACCAGGTACTACTTCCATCTCTTTCTTTGATGGACTGCAATGCTTGTATGTCTGAGGAACTATGGGGAATGTTTAAAACATTTCCATATCAGCATAGGTAAATACATATTATTTTCATGTTTTAAACTACTAGTAATTCTAGTATGCTAACCTCTGAGTGTTTAACTTTTCCTAATTCTTCATCTCATCATTTTTTAAGATATCGTCTGTATGGCCAGTGGAAGAATGAAACTTATAACAGTCACCCACTTTTAGTAAAAGTGAAAGCTCAAACAATAGACAGAGCCAAATATATCATGAAGTAAGTTTTAATTTATTTATTTTTCATATTAATCTAATTTATTTCTGGATCTGATTTACTTTCTTTCTGCTAGCTTGTCTGAGCCTCAGTTTTGAGAAAGTATGTGTTGTGAATGGTATAGCTGATTTATATACTATAGACAGAATGACTATTAATTGTGATTTTAGCTATATTTGACTACCAGGTTTTCATAGTTGTCATGTTTGCATATGAATAAAAATCTAATGAAAATCCCTTTTAATGCATGCATCATATTATAGGATGAGAGTTTTTTTTTTTTCTTTTTAAGGACAGCCTGCTGTGGCCTTTGCTCAATACTTTTAGTGATTTGTGCAAGGTAGTCAAAGTTGTAGCAATTTCTTCTGCTGAAAGTTACCATAATAATTTTTTTAATCTGTTAGGAAGAACTAGTGAAATTATGCAGAATTATCTCCATAGGGAGTCAACTCTTGAGAAATTTCTTTTTAAAAAATATTGTATGCTTTTATTTTCATATCATTAAAAATATGAGTGATGTTCTACTTCCCAGTAGATTATTTGAAGTTTAATTATGAAAATCATATACTTCAGATTAGTATCAGTTTAGAAGCTTAATTACACTGCTGTATTGAATGTGTTTTCAAAGAGGGTATTGTCAGTTGCCATTCCTTTTGTAAATTCATAGCAGTGGTATGGTTATTCTAATAAAAAGTAGTTCGATTTTTAGTTTATTTAGATCTGACAGTGTGTAATGTCTGTTAAATGTTGTCTTTGCCCAGTGATAATGTTTCTGGTCACAGTCTACTGGGAAAACAGATGTGTGCATGATTACAATGTAGTTTTGTTTTCCTGTGAGCCTGTGGATTATATTGAAACAATCTAGTTTAATAGGTGCTGTTACGCAGTATGAATAAAGTGCTATGGGAGGATGGATGAGAGTAAATGATTTTACTTGGGGGAGTTTTGGCAGGAGATGATATTAGATATGAAAGTGTTTCTGGACTTAAGAGTTCTCCAGGTACAGTTTCTAGCTTAACAACAACAGCTGATATTTAGGGAGCTATTACTATATGTGCCAGGTATTAAACTAAGTGCTCTACATGGATTGTTTGATAATATATTTAAGCATTATTGAATCCCTTGAATCTGTCTCATCTACTGTCTCTACCACCACTACCTTAGTTCTTTTATCTGGTGTATTACAGTGATTTATATATTCTGTTACTAAAAATCATTTGGTGACTGACTTTACCTGAAGGTTTATGTTAAGCTTTATGGTATAGTCTTACATAAGAGGTCCTCCCTGATTTGTCCCTCCCTGCATCCAACCTCCTTTCCTGCCAATGCTACTTCCAGACGTACTGAGTCTACTTATGTTTCCCTGAATATACCACTATCTCCTTAGCTTCTCTTCCCTTGTATGTACTTTTTGTTTCCTCTGTTTGTACAGGTTTTCCCTTACCTTCCTTTCCCCTTTCCATCTGGTGACCTCATTCTTGGAGAGTGAGCTCCAGTGTTACTTCCAGTGAAGGCTTCCCTAGCATATACTGCCAAACACAATGGATCTTTATTTCCACCACTATTCTTTGTACATATAATGTTATCATACCTGTAGGTACATTACTACATTGCTATGATTATTTTTCTTTTTTTAATTATCTAATGTTTTGAATAGTTTATATGTTTACATGGTTTAAATTTCAGTAAATAAGGTATACATACAGCAGAAAGTCTCACCCCATCCTACATCTACTCAGTTCTTCCCCTGCCCCGTAAAAAAGTAACCACTATTTAGTCTCTTATATATCCTTCCAGATATTTTTATGTATATACAAGCCAATACAAATATATTATCCCTCTCTTATTCTTCTTCTTACTATTATTATGTTAATATTGTTTTTTCCTTGTAAAGATGGAACCTCACTGTGTTGCCCAGGCTGATTTCAAACTCCTGGCCTCAAGCGATCCTTCCACCTTGATCTCCCAGTGCTTGGGTTACAGATGTGAGCCACCATACCCCAGCCACCTTTTATTTATTTATTTTCATTTATTTATTTATTTTTGAGATGGAGTCTCACTTTGTCACCCAGGCTGAAGTGCAGTGGCACGATCTTGGCTCACTGCAACCTCCGCCTCTTGGATTCAAGCAGTTCTCTGCCTCAGCCTCCCAAGTAGCTGGGATTACAGGTGCCCGCCACCATTCCTGGGTAATTTTTGTATTTTTGGTAGAGATGGAGTTTCACCATCTTGGCCAGACTGGTCTTGAACTCCTGACCTTGTGATCCACCCGCCTCGGCCTCCTAAAGTGCTGGGATTATAGGCGTGAGCCACCGCAATGGCTAGCCACCTTTTATTTTATCAATAGCATATAAGTACTGTTCTGTTGATTGCTCTTTTTGTTTAAGAATATTGAAATTTAATAAATGATTTGAAATCTGTTTCCCTCGCTGGACCAGGCTTGAGAGCAGGAACTGTTATTCATCTTTGTATTTCTCTTTTTTTTCTTTTTTTTTGAGATGGAGTCTTGAGTTGTCGCCCAGGCTGGAGTGCAGTGATGTGATCTCGGCTCACTGCAACCTCTACCTCCCAGGTTCAAGCAATTCTCCTGCCTCAGCCTCCCGAGTAGCTGGGATTACAGGTGCCTGCCACCACGCACGGCTAATTTTTTTGTATTTTTAGTAGAGACAGGGTTTCACCATGTTGGCCAGGTTGGTCTCGAACTCCTGACCTTGTTATTCGCCTGCTTCGGCCTCCCAAAGTGCTGGGATTATAGGCGTGAGCCACTGTGCCCAGCCTCATCCTTGTATTTCCGTACTTGACCTTAGTCGAAAGACTGAGACACAATCTTCCTGGTATTTCTAATGCTTAGTACTTTGACTGTCATCGTAGGCATTAATATGAATGAATGAATAAAAATATAATTTACTATAGAATAATATGTGCAGAATTTTTAATATATTTGGATTTTTGTTATATTTGTAAGCTATAACTGTTTTACCAGGCTTAAACAACATGATTTTGTTACTGTTCGAAGTTTTTAGATTGAGCATATAATGTATTAATTTATTACTTGTAGAATTTCATGAGTTTTGAATACTATTTAAAACATGAGCTTGCTATAGGGCATTTAATAATTCTTTCTACAAATGTTTATTGTGTTCCATATGCCAGACACTGGTAGCTTAAGGAGAAGACAAAGACAAGAACATATTTCTTTTGTTTTTTTTGTTTGTTTGTTTGTCCCTCCAGGGGATGGAGGCAGAAGGGAATGGAATAAAAAGCAGGAGGGGTTGGCCTTGGCAAGTAGAGGGTAGGGATCTGAAATATTGGGGTTAGAAATAGGGACAGATAGTGGTAAGTTGGAAGTTTGAACAAAATACTGTATAGCTAACATTTAATGGTCTCTCTTTCTGTGAAACAGAAGAAACTGGGATATGGAGAATTGGAAAGAGAAACAGTTGATGAAATAATTTTGTTTGTTGGGGCCAGTTTTGTCATAAGAAATTAATTATAGCAAGTTTGTCACTTGGAGAATGGTCACATTTCCTGAATTATAAACTGAATTCATAATTTACTTCATTATATTTTCATCCTAGAAAGCTTCCTTACTGTCACTTGTAGCCTTTTCAAGTCTCTACATTTATTATGTAATAATCTCGTCACAGGCATTTAAGATTCTTTGTGATAATTGTTTTGAACTGTAAGAATTCATAGATAAAAATTTGAATAATGAACAAAGGAAGAAATAAAAAAGGAGTAGAATTTAGCTTCAAAATAATTGTTTATCTTCATTATGAAAAGCAGATAACTTTACATATTGAGGAGTGCAGCATCAACTATTACTCTGTTCAAGTCACTGAGTCAGGTGGCATGAGGCATTTCATTGCATGACACCAAATTTGATCTCTTAATCCCTAAACTGATAAATGAGTCCTCCTCAATCTGAAATAATTTTGATTATTTGTAATAAGAGTTTTATGTACTTATAGAGTACATTAAGAGTTTTACTGATGATTAGACTATTCTATAAAGTTGAAATGTGTATTTTATTAATGTTAAGCATTTAATATAAAGTCTCAGTACTATTCGGGAGAATACCTAACCAAAATAGCCCAAATCCTACCATAAAGGATATGATGAATGTGATTGTTTACATGATTCCATTTTGGATATTTGGGGAATAATTGGTTTCCCCCCACTGTGATGTAACAAAGCTATCCACATTACAAGGAATGTTACTTAAGATGATCCCTGCCACCTTTTTTTCCTCTGTAGGCGCCTAACCAAGGAAAATGTGAAGCCTTCTGGAAGACAAATTGGGAAGCTGAGCCACAGCAATCCAACCATTTTGTTTGATTATGTATGTTTTGAGGTTAATATTATTTTAAGGGATTTTTCTTTTTGTTGCCTTTAAATCAGTGCAAGTGGAAGCTAGAAAATGAAATATTGTAAGGTTATGCTAAAAAGAAAATTATTATACAATATATTTAACACATTGATCTATTTTTCTATTAATAGTAATATGTAACAGTGCTACTATTATAGACAATATAATGTTATTTTGTATACCACATTTTGATTTCTAGAAGCGTTACTTGTTGAATGTAGTTTTTAGAAACATTCAAATAACATTTCATTGTGATTGATACGTAATACTAGTATTTCAATATTTAGACATTTCTTTCTTTCTTTCTTTTTTTTTTTTTTGAGATGAAATCTTGCTCTTGTTGCCCAGGCTGGAGTGCAGTGGCATGATCTCGGCTCACCACAACCTGCACCTCCTGGGTTCAAGCAATTCTCCCGCCCCAGCCTCCTGAATAGTTGGTATTATAGGTGTGCGCCACTGCACGTGGCTATTTTTTTGTATTTTTTATAGAGACGGGGTTTCACCATGTTGGCCAGGCTGGTCTTGAACTCCTGACCTTGGGTAATCTGCCTGCTTTGGCCTTCTAAAGTGCTAGAATTATAGGCATGAGCCATCATGCCTTGCCAATATTTAGAGATTTCTAAAACACATGAGAGAGACTATTTCATTCCAAAATTCAGCTTTGGACCCACTCATTTCTTTTTAAAATTTTTTTTTAAGCTTCAAGGGGTACATGTGCAGGTTTATTACATGTATATATTGCATAATGCTGGGGTTGGGGCTTCTATTGGACCCTTCACCCAAATAGTGAGCATAGTACCCAATAAGTAGTTTTCAAACCTTGCCCCACCCCCCCTTACTTTTAGAGTCCCCAGCTTCTTTCTATCTTTATGTGTGTGCATACCCATAGTAAAGTTTCAGGATACAAAATTAACATACAAAAATCAGTAACATTCTATACACCAGATAATGTTCAAGCTGAAAACCAAATCAAGAGCACAATTCCAGTTGCAATAGCCACAAAAAATGTACCAGGAGATACATCTAACCAAGGAGGTAAAAAGATTTCTACTAGAACTATAAAACACTGATGATAGAAATCATAGTGATACAAGCAAATGGAAAGACATTCCATGCTCTTGAATTGGAAGAATCAGTATAGTTACAATGTCCATACTGCCCAAAGGAATCTGCAGATTCATTGCAATTCCAAATTACCACTGTCATTTTTAATAGAATTGGGATTATTTCCTAACTGAAAAATGTAGCCTAAGAAAATATTCTCTAAGGCAATGACACAATAGTCATTTCTATATAAATATGAAGTGATAGGAAGCCACTTTAATTATAAGCATTATTTCTTTTGAAAAATAAAGTGTAGCCATTACTTAGTTGGTACAGTAGAAATCCTTTGATTAGTTAATGCCTTCTATTGTTTGTTGCTGTTTTCCAGATCTTGTCACAAATACAGAAGTATGATAACTTAATAACACCTGTAGTAGATTCATTGAAATACCTCACTTCATTGAATTATGATGTTTTGGCCTGTATCCTTCAAAGTGAAGTAATATGTAGATTTCATATTTAATAGATCGTATGGTAAATGTTTTATTTTTGTTCTGTTTCTCTTTTGTAACCATCTGAGGTTGATTCAGATGGCTGATCTGAAGTTTGGTCAGTCGTGTGTGTGTGTGTGTGTGTGTGTGTGTGTGTGAGAGTGTGTGTTTGTGAGAGATAGAGAGTGTGTGTGATGTGTGTGTGTGTCTTTGTATTATATAAAGGGAGACATGTTGGGCTCACCAGACATTTTTTTTTGTGTGTGTGTGAGACAAAATTTTGCTCTGTCACCCAGGCTGGAGTGCTGTGGCACAATCTCAGCTCACTGCAACCTCTACCTCCCGGGTTGAAGCGAGTCTCTTGCCTCAGCTTCCTGAGTAGCTGGGATTACAGGCATGTGCCACCACACTTGGCTAATTTTTGTGTTTTTAGTAGAGATGGGGTTTCACCAGGTTGGCCAGGGTGGTCTAACTCCTGACCTCAAGTGATCCGCCCACCTCGGTCTCCCAAAGTGCATGAGCCACTGTACCCAGGTGACTTACCAAACATCTTGATATTAACGGAATCTATCTTGATTGCCGAAAGATGGAAAGGAGGCTGAAGAAGAGATGTTGGTACTATAGTGAGTGTATTTTTCAATAATTTGTTTTAGCAACATCTCTGGTCTTTAAAAAAAAAAAAAAAAGAACAATAATTTGTAATGACCAACAATTTTGCCCCTAAGATGTGGCATATTTATGTTTTAAGGGTCTTTATTAGAGATGTAATGACTTAGTTTTTTTCTTAATATATGAAAGATTGTATCATTGAAGCTTTAGCTAATCCAGAAAAGGAAAGAATGAAACATGATGACACAACCATCTCAAGTTGGCTTCAGAGTAAGTATTTTTATTTTTCAAAAGATGAAATTATTATCTGTGGTAACTGCCATGGTATGTATTTTATTATCTATGCTTAGAGACTTTTATAAGCCTGTTTGTTAAGAGTTGTTGAGAATATCTAGCTACTAAGCTTGTTCTGTAGAGTCCTTGGCTATGTAAGGAGGTTGATATAGTTCTTACTTATTTTCCTAACTTAAGAGGCCATTATTGACTCTGCTATCAGAGTCAATTTGGGTAAGCATTACTGGGGAGGTAAAATCTCCTTC
The DNA here is from genome assembly GCA_963573385.1 of Cacajao melanocephalus. Classification (NCBI taxonomy): domain Eukaryota; kingdom Metazoa; phylum Chordata; class Mammalia; order Primates; family Pitheciidae; genus Cacajao; species Cacajao melanocephalus. The sequence continues at coordinate 55,498 of CAUYLG010016678.1, read as the reverse complement.
ATTTTATTTTATTTTTAATTTATTTTATTTTTTGAGACGGGGTCTCACTCTGTGGTCCAGGCTGGAGTGCAGTGGTGCAATCTCAGCTCACTGCAGCCTCTGCTTCCCAGGTTCTAGCACCTCTCCTGCCTCAGCCTTCTGAGTAGCTGGGATTACAGGTATGCGTCACCACACCCAGCTAATTTTTCAGTAGAGACGGGGTTTCACTATGTTGACCAGGCTAGTCTCGAACTCCTGACCTCAAGTGATCTGCCTACCTCGGCCTCCCAAAGTGCTGGGATTACAGGCGTAAGCCACTGCGCCTGGCTGAAAATCTCCTTTTTAACTAACATTATTTTATAGAAGTTGATCTTAAGGGAGTTAGTCTCATTTCTTCCCATTCCATCCTGAGATTCCAGTCATCTTAAAAGAGCAAAAACTTGACTTAGTTTAACCAAAGAAACTAACCATATTTCTTTTTAATTCTTGTACCTTTGGTTTCTAGCAGCCAGTTCCCTTTCTTTCAACTTATTGTATCTGATAGCGGAATCTTGCAGTGGCTCCCCATTGTCCTTTAAAGTCCGAAATGTTTAATAAGTCATACAAGTAAGTTCTTTTGAAATCAGGTCCTTTTGCACTGTTCTAGCCTCATCTTTTCCCTGCTTCTCGATATTCTAGATTTCATTAATGCTGAACTTCTTGTACTTTCCATGACGTTTTGCCCATTATTCACTTGACTTGGAATACCTTTCATGGCCCACTCCGTGTTCTGTTTATTCATTAGATTTCAGCTTTGAGGTCACTTCCTCTGGAAAGCTTTTTCTGTTAATGCTCCCACCCACAAGTCTGAATTAGGTGCTCCTCTTTTGTATTCCCATGGAGCCTTTTGCTCATCATAATTATTTGTCTACTTTTCTGTATCTTCCATTAGACTCAGCTCCTTGAGGGCAGGACTTGTGTTTTGTCCAATATCATTTAGGTGCTTAGCAAATAGTTGTGGAATAGGCTGCAGAGTACTTGACTTTACTAGAATCTCCTACTCTTGTATTGGCTGGGGTTTCCTCCCTATTCATGGTATGATAAGGACCGTTGGTTAAAATTGGTCTCTTGTCTGCTTCTAGGTCTGATAATACTTTACTTATTTTCTTGCACCTCTACTAGTAGTATCATGTTCCTAGATAAAAAGAGATTTTTTTTTTCTTGACTCACATTCAGGGGGCTGGCGTTTTGTCGTTTATTCAAGTTTACTGAGTGATCTGCAAGGTTTTGTTATATCTTAGTTTCACAAACTCTGGAATCAGGCTGCAAAGATTTGACTTACTGCTCTACTTCGTAATATGTGACTGTGAGCAAGTTACATGACATATCTGTTCTGAATTTGCCTCATCAATAGATTATACCAACCTAAGATAATAGTTGCAAGGGTTAAATGAGATAATCATTATAAAGTGCTTGGTACAGTGCTTGACATATATCTATGCTCAGTAAATACTGGTTATTGTTACTATTGTGAAACTCCATTCAACAGCATCAGCAATACAATTATTCCTACCTCATTTTATTTTAGAAGTTTAGTTGAAGAACTGATACTTGTGCATTTTGTTTTATGAGTTGTTTTTACTCCTTTTTTATTTCATATAGGTCTGGCTAGTTTCTGTGGTGCAGTTTTTCGTAAATATCCAATTGATCTTGCCGGTCTTCTTCAGTATGTTGCCAATCAGCTAAAGGCGGGTAAAAGGTATTCATAGCAAATTATACTTAATGAAATTCCATAGAGTACTTCTGATGGTTTGGGGGTATTGAGACTCCTATTATCCTGAAAGACTACTTGTTGGTTGTAGGCTCAAGTAGAGTTGCTCACTTATTTACATGAAATTCTTTAGTTAAATGATAACTTAATACATAAATAGACATCTTTTTTTCACGAATAAATGCGATATTTGGCTATATATGTTAATGCACTAAAAAGATACTTTCATTTATTTTGACTGCCTATTAGGCTTTTGAGTAAATGGCTAATGTAATATATTGTGTATCTTCCTATGACAAAGCATACTGCACTAGGTCTGTATGCAGTAATTGACCTGTATCACGTTGAGCATCTGGTAGGAACATGTTTATTTGAGGGTGTATATAATACCTTTAAAGGATAATTTTTGAATTTGAGTTTTAGAGATACATAACTTCCATACCTTCTGGACAGTGTCTTCTTTTCTTTATAAATACTGAAGTTTATTTTATTTTGGGCCAATATCAGTGCTTAGAGTTTGAATTAGTAGGTGTGTATGTTAAACCTCATGAGAAGTAGACTGACTCAAATCAAAGAACCTGAAATTGTTTTCAAAAGCTTTCTGGTAGAAAGCAAACAAAAAATTAAAAACTATTTGGTGTTCTAAACAAGTATTACCTAAGTAATTATTGACAGATTCTGATTTTGGCATAGGGAAAACTTAAAAAAATATTTAAACTTAAAGTTGTATCAGCACATCCCTTATGTTCATCTCTCTGCCATTTCTGTATATTTTTATTCTTCTTTGTCTTTAGCCCAGCAGAACATACATTATTTTTTAATCTATAACTCAGCTTTCTGTACTGTGAATACAGTGTTTGTGACCATCTAATTGAAACGTAGTTTAAAGGAAAAATAAACTGTTTCATTGGTACTTATATACTAGTTTTCATGAGGGCTTTCTTAAAAAAGAAAAACTAAGGAAAGCAAGGCAAGTTGAGAGAACACTTAATAAGAATCTTAGAAAATGGTTCCGTCATCTGTTAGCTTGTGTCTTGGGTATATCTAACTTTACATTTGGAAAAACATCCGTATTTTTTAGGAAAGAATGTTTTTACTTTGTTTAGATTAACTGAGGAAGATCTTAGAGGACATAAGGTATTGTTTCCATTGGTAGTCCTAAACTTTGAAGATTAAAAAACATAACTGTTGGCATATTACTGAAAAATGTGCTTCAGACTGGCCACTAAATTGTCATCTTTGGCTCAGATACCACAACTTAGAACTTATTTTTTTCCTTCATTCCCTGCCTCTCTTCCAAGTGTATGTGACCATGTTACATCTTTGTCCCTTTTTAGTAAGTGGATTATTTAGAAATGGTTCTGTACCATCAAGAACGTTTTGGCCATCCTGTATTGGAGGAGAAAAAAATGCTATGAAGGACTTTATTGGGTCAACCAATAAAATGAAATATGAATGGTAGATTAAAGTATTGTATCAGTGTTAGATTTACTAAAATTGTTAACTGCTGTGGTTATATTAGAGAATAGCTCTCTTAGGAAATGCAGTCTTAGAAATTTTAGGGGCAAAAGGCCATGATGTAAATAATTTTACCTCAAATGATTAAAAAATTGAGTGTGTGACTGTGTATGTAGAGAGGGGCTTCAGAGAGGGAGAGAAAATGCAAATGATAAAGCAAGCAGGATTAAAAATGTTACTAGGTGAAGCTGAGGTAAAGAATATATGGGTAAGCTTTGTACTGTTTTTATTTTTCCATCTTATCTGTAAATTTGAAATTATTTTCAAGTAAAAGTTAAAATAAACATACACACCAAGTATTTGACAATATAGTTCTAGGAATGCAGTTCCTTAAAAACTGCTTCAGCCTCTTTCCCACATTCATATACAAATAATTTAGGGATTCCCAGTATATTAATTACAATATATTATTTTTATATTTGAAGTTCTAACTGTAGACTTTTTTTTCTTTTTGAATAGTTTTGACCTGCTTATATTAAAAGAAGTGGTGCAAAAAATGGCAGGAATAGAAATTACAGAGGAAATGACAATGGAGCAACTAGAGGCTATGACTGGTGGAGAGCAGCTAAAAGCTGAGGTAAGAATTGCTATTTTTGTTCATCAACTTTTAAAATTCATAATGTATGTGTGATCATAGTAAAGAATCCAAACAATATATAAGTTAATAAAACCAAATGTCAAAGCCATACATGCCTTCTTTTCACAACCACCCCTTACTCTTTTTTAGAAATGGAGATACAGTAATACTTTAACTTTTTAAAAAAGCTGAAACAAAATATAGAAGTAAGTAATGCATCTGTAAGGAAAGTAATTACCAACTAAGGCCGGGCATGGTGGCTTATGCCTGTAATCCCAGCACTTTGGGAGGCCGAGGCTTATGAATCACCTGAGGTCAGGAGTTAGAGACCAACTTGGCCAACATGGTGAAACCCTGTCTCTACTAAAAATTCAAAAAATTAGCTGGATGTGGTGGCTGGTACCTGTAATCCCAGCTACTTGTGAGGCTGAGTCAGGAGAATTGCTTGAACCCAGGAGGCGGAGGTTGCAATGAGCCAAGGTTACGCCATTGCCTGGGCAATGAGAGCAAGACTCTGTTCCTCCCCCTGACAAAATAATAATAAATAAAATAATTACTGAATAATTACTAAGTCTTCTGTGATCCTTGATATCCTCACTCTCTTAAATCCTAGTTGCTCTGTTGAATTTGTGCCACACTGAATAATTTAATAATCCTTTTTGAGGGACTGCAAGGTGGAAAATGGAAAATAATGCAAGAATTTAAATTCAGCTGATGTTTGTCTTTAAGCCAGTGACCGTAGTCAGTAATAGTCACTAAAATAAATTTGTGTAAGGGAAGAAATGTGTAATGTAGGAGTTTTTTATATAAAGGATTTTAACTCAACTTTTTGCTATGTCTTTATCAAATTAGACAGCATGGGTTATATACTGTGCATTAGTAAATTTGTGTCTTCTCTTGTGCAGGGTGGTTATTTTGGTCAGATCAGAAACACTAAAAAATCCTCTCAGAGATTAAAGGATGCTCTGTTGGACCATGACCTTGCCCTTCCTCTCTGTCTCCTTATGGCTCAGCAGAGGAATGGGGTAATCTTTCAGGAAGGTGGAGAGAAACATTTGAAACTTGTGGGAAAGCTCTATGACCAGGCAAGTTAAAGTGGCTTTTATGTTTATGTACATTTTAAAAATCCTGTTAAAGGAAGATGTTATAATTTGAAAACTGTCATTTTTGCACATCATGTGAATTTGAGACATCCTAATCTAATGTGAAATAGACATTCAGGAAATAGAGCCTATTTCTATGTAAATTATGATATTTAAGAGTTAGCTCCAAGAGATGTTATATGTAAGACTGTCAATTAATTAAATATTACATCATTAAATTCCTGCAGCTTCAAGTTGTTTGCATTTATATCTTTCCTGATGTCTGGAAATCTCAGTTGTAACAGAATAGATGCTTGTTTGATCACTCATGCATGCTCTCTCTTTTTCTTTTTCTTTTTTTTCTTTGAGGCAAGGCCTCACTCTGTTACTCAGGCTGGAGTGCAGTGCATGATCTCGGCTCACTGCAGCCTTGACCTCCCTGGCTCAAGTGATCAGCCTACCTCAGCCTCCTCAGTAGCTGGGGACTACAGGCGTGCACCACCTCACCTGGCTAATTTTTGGATTTTTTTTGTAGAGTCGGGCTCTGCCATGTTGCCCAGGCTGGATTGCTATCTCTCTTTTTCTTTGTGTTATAGTTGATGATAGTTAAACACATTTTGTGGGCTAATCTTGGGTTTTGGTACTTGATATTTATAAATACATTCTGTAAATAAAGTTTTCTTCTTTTAAGGGCAAAGGAATTGACTTCTGTTTGCCTATGGTTATTATCTTATTTGATTTAGGTAAATATATTCCACTAAAAGTGATGAAATAGAGCTTGGCATTTAAGAGACCTAGTTGACTAGTAAAGCCTTGGATTAGTCAACCTGTGAGGGCCTTGGCATCTTTTTTGTAATACGGTTATGTGATTATATTTGTAGATGGTCTCTAAAGTCTTTTTAAGTTATAAAATTTGGATTCTTAATTGTTAAAATATTCCTAAAATGACTTCTTACTCACTTTGGAAAATATGTTGATTTTGTCTTATTTTTTTTAATTTAGTGTCATGATACCCTGGTGCAGTTTGGCGGGTTTTTAGCATCTAATCTGAGCACAGAAGATTATATAAAGCGAGTGCCTTCAATTGATGTACTCTGTAATGAATTTCATACACCCCATGATGCAGCATTTTTCCTGTCTAGGCCAATGTATGCCCATCATATTTCGGTAAGTACAAGTGCCTTTGCTGCCGCTTAAGAATGATCCAAATTATTTCTTAACGGTTTTATCTGTAAGTACATTTCACTACATATTTTGAGGGAAGGTCTTGGCCCTTAAACTGGGATCCCTTCTTTGTTTCTGGTAGGGACACAGAGCTGTGTGGTAGAGGTATACAAAAAAGGTGATGAGAAATTTGGAGTCTAATTGATCGTTTAATCAGACATCTGCTGTTAGTGTTTACATATCAACTGCTACAGTGTCCCACTTCTTTTCTAACTGTTACTTGATTTAATTATCACTTTGTTAGCGCTATGCAGAAATTCTTGTGTTATGTATACATTCTGAAGGGGAAAAGACAATAAGAGAGTGGTGTTAGGCTGCTTCTTCCCCTTCAGATCCTCTCAATCCAAAGAATTGTATGCTGTCTTTGTGTAATGTCTTATCGTTGTCACATCCCATGGTAAATCAATCTCAGCAATACAAGAGGATTACTGATTTCTTGATGGACTGAGGTGGGAGAATTGCTTCATCTTAGGAATTCTGACCTGCCTTGTGCTAAGTGAACACACTAATCAGCAATATGGAACCCTAGCAAGCAGGAATACCTGGTTGTCTGAGGTTGGTTGAACTTTGCCAGGTCAGAAAATGGAGCAGGCCATTCAAGCTACTGTTTCTCTCTTACTTGTGTAAAATATTGTCTTTGTCTTTTAAGAGATAACAAAAATCTAAACAAAGAAAGGGCATTTCCTACTCAGGCTTGTAAAAAAAAAAAAAACAGAAAACTATATGGAAGTGGCTGTATAGCCAAGTCAGAGATAAGTCTCTTATCTGTAGGCTACATGCCACTCTCTGGAAAAGGGGTTTCCCCAGCAACCTTGGTTGCACTGGATGGGCATCCACGCTGCCCTGAGGATCCTTGCTTTTGCTTCTTGAGTGAAAGCCTTTGTTGAGGAGCCTTCATTGAGACAATGAAAATGTATATTAGATGACTGCTGTGTCCCCTCTCTAAATTGACTGTCGGCAGACACTCTTGAGGATAATTCAGCCAAATGTTGCTCAGATTTTTTTTTTTTGTTTTTTTTTTTAAGATTGAGTATTGCGCTGTCTCCCAGGCTGGAGTGCAGTGGTGCAATCTCAGTTTACTGCAGCCTCCGCCTCCTAGGTTCAAGCAATTCTCCTGCCTCACGCTCCCAACTAGCTGGGATTACAGGCGCCCGCCACCACACACAGCTGAGTTTTCTATTTTTAGTAGAGATGAGGTTTCGCCATGTTGGCCATGCTGGTCTCAAACTCCTAACCTCAGGTGATCCACCTGCCTTGGCCTCCCAAAGTGCTGGCATTACGGACGTGAGCCACTGCATCTGGCCTGCTCAGATTTTTGAGGCGAGATTTTTGAGCAATAGAAGTACAGCAATACTTGTGGATATCAGTTCTATTCCGTAAGTCTAGTTCCCTAGGTGATTTGAGATGTAGAACTATTATGTCTCTTCATTTGACTGAAGATGTGAACTTGAAGTGGGAGTTAAACTGCCTTTAGACAAGGACATACTCATCCTGGGTAAATAGGAAGTATAGCTATCTTTTCTGACCAAGTCTGTTTTTCTAACTAGATAGCGACTATGGGGTGACTAGCAGTAGCAATCACAGATTCAAACCCAGAGGACTGGGGAGACGGGAGCTATCATGTGACCCCCTCATACCTATAAACTAATTTTTAGTTTTAATTGTTGAAGTTGAGGTCCACCTTGAGGCACAGGTCTGAAAGATACGCTTTTACCTAGTTCATATTCTAGATCTTGCCCAGAACACGTAACTAGGCTCTCTTATGCAGATAGCATCAACCCTATTTTATCCTGTTTTGTTAGAACCTTAGCAGAAGTCATTCTGCTCATCTAGATTACTATTACTTACCTTCAATAAGACCTGTCCTCTAAATTAAACTGTTTTCCCAACTGCTATTCCCTCAGGTTTCTGATGCAATTGGGACTCCTCTCATAACTAATGTTCTTTGTAACTTTGTCACTTATGTGGTCCCAGTAGTTGTCAGCATGCTCTCTAAAATGGGGATAACAACATAAATCTTCGGACTTCTAAAACAATTGTAAAATTCTCAGATCCCTGTTTGAGAACCCTCCTTGAAGAAAGAGAATGTTGTGTGCTTTTAGTGCAGTGAGCCTGGGAGCATAGCAGTACCCAGGTCACTCAGGAAGGAAGAAGGCAGGTAACTGAGCTGTAAGGAGCTGAGACTCTTTTGCCTGTCACAGCGTAGAACTGGAAGCAGAACCTTTGATTATCTTGTTTTCGGTTACGTGTTTAGCACAAATAGAATGATTTAAGTGATATTCTAACATAAAGAAGAAACTAGTTTTAGGACTTCCCTTAGGTTCATATTAAGGCTGATAACTAACCCAAACAGAATTTTCTGGATGAGAGCCGTTTCATCCTAAAGAGACTGAAGGACATGAAGCAATAGCAGCAACTATTGTGTTATCTTTGCGCGCGCGCGCGCACGTGTGTGTGTGTGTGTGTGTGTGTAGAGAGAGAATATATTTGGCATACACATATCTCTGCAGCCCCTCCCATTGTACTAACATTTTTTTTCCCCATACAATTAAGAATATGGCCTTCCTCTGACTTTTCCCTAAAATTAGGATAAACCAATCAGGTGAAAGAAGCTGCAACATCAGTTCTCACATGCTTTAAACTTCAATATACCACAACTTTTCACAGAAAAATTTATTTGGCTAAGCAGTAGGGTAATGATTTGGTCCTGATTTGCCTGGGACTTTCCCAGTTTTAGCAGTAAAGTCTTCTATCCTCAGAAACCCCTAAGTCCCCAGTAAACCCTGACAATTGGTCACCCTACTTAGCAGCCTTAAAACAAATTTCTCATAACTTTTCTTAGTGTTGATCCAGCTTTTTTATTTTTTCTTTCTTCTGTTTTTGAGACAGTCTCCTTCTGTCACCCAGGCTGGAGTGCAGGGGTGGGATCTCAGCTCACTGCAACTTCCGCCTCTGGGGCTCATGTGACCCTCACACTTCAGCCTCCCAAGTAGCTAGAATTATAGGCATGTGCCACCATGCCCAGCTAAGTTTTTATAATTTTTTTGTAGAGATGGGGTTTCGCCATGCTGGCCAGGTTGGTCTCGAACTCCTGACCTCAAGTTATTCGCCCACCTCAGCCTCTTGATCCAGCTTTTTAATTGACACATTTTAACAGTTGGTAGGGACTACATGTAGTGATACTACATCCTGTCCTAGTTGGCTGTTACTAGTTGCATTCTTCCTCTTTTCTCATGTTACGACCTTCTGTTTGTTTGCTTGAATATCTCAAAAGCAGGATTGGAAACCCTACTTGTTCAATCCCTGATACAGGAGCAAGAGGGAGTAGGGTCAGGGAATGGAAGAGGGGAACATGCATATACCCTATTCACTTTACTCCACAGGTTAGATTAGATAAGAATCCTCTGAAAATCTCCTAGTTAGCACTCAGTACTAAAGATTGGAATAGCTTCCAGGGATGATTTTTCTTAAAATAAATGTTGTTGGGAAGAAACTAGAATTTCTATAACAGTTTTGAGATTGGTCATCTTTTGATTCTTTAAAAGGGAATATAGATTTTTATACCATGAAAGTCAAAGCTATAAATTATGTTGTGTGTGTATGTATGTATTTTTACTTTTATCTCCAGTCAAAGTATGATGAACTTAAAAAATCAGAAAAGGGAAGTAAACAGCAACATAAAGTTCATAAGTACATAACATCATGTGAGATGGTGATGGCGCCTGTCCATGAAGCAGTGGTCTCCTTACATGTTTCCAAAGTCTGGGATGACATCAGCCCTCAATTCTATGCCACGTTCTGGTCATTGACAATGTATGACCTTGCAGTTCCACACACCAGCTATGAACGAGAAGTCAATAAACTTAAAGTCCAGATGAAAGCAATTGATGACAATCAAGAAATGGTAGGTTTTTGTTCTAGTAGTTCAAGTGCAATGACTTTATGGTATTCAGTGTTACCTATATTTTGAAATTGTTTTTAGCTCTGGTTCCTTAAAATGGTGGTCTTGTTGCTATGTAATATTTTCTTAAATGGGGTTTAATAGTTACTTCTGAGTGGAGAGCCAGGAGGTTGGTGATTAGGTGGAGGTTATGATTAATCAAAAATTATTTGAGGGTCCTTTTCTACTGATGACTGTGCTAATGACTTAAAATGATTCATGTGACTCTAATAGCAAGAGCAGTAGTTCTCAAGAGGAGAGTTCCTTAGGAGAAGATTATTGAAAAGCTAAGTCTTGAGCTGGATAGGCCTTGAGGGTAGATTAGGTTTGGAAATACGGAAGCAAATAGGGCGGTCACCATAGGGTTCCAGCAAAGATAGGAAGTAGATGGAGGTTTAGGGAGACCACTTTTACTGATTCACTTTCATGTAGTGAATGTACTTAGTGATACGTATGAATAGTTATGATGGGGCCAGATTTTATAGGGCATTGAAAATCAGGGAGAAAAGTAGACTTGGTACAATTGAGAGCTCTTTTAGTTTTCTGAGCAGGGGAGTAATAATGGTAAAAAATGATACTTAAAAAAGATTACTCATGACAGCATATGAAAGATGCTTTTGACAGGGGAAAGGACTAGCATTAGGCTAAACTAGCATTAGGCTAAAGAACAGCTAGCTGGCTTTTTAGGCAATCTGTTGTGAGAGCATAGACTGATGGAGGTAGTGGCAGTGTACAAGACTTGTAAACAAGTCTCGGTATAAAGGAGAAGGAAGAGTCAAAGATTTCTCCATGCCTGAGACTAGTAGTATTAGTGTTGCAAATGTAGTGGTTTTGATGGTGTATGAAGACTCCATGACAGAGTTATAAATGTGTCAAATGAAGATAAAAGTAGCACATTCAAGTGGACTTATATTCATGTTGAAGTATTATAAACTATCAGCCCTTATCTCTGTAAACTTTTCAGTTGAAAGAGGAAAGGTAATGTGCATATGGTTAGAAAAGTATCTAATTTATTCTTTGTAGCCCCCAAATAAAAAGAAAAAAGAGAAGGAGCGCTGTACTGCTCTTCAGGACAAGCTTCTTGAAGAAGAAAAGAAACAGATGGAACATGTACAGAGAGTTCTACAGAGATTGAAACTGGAAAAGGACAACTGGCTTTTAGCAAGTAAGTTGTTGGAATTGTTACATTCCTGATACTGGTAAATGACAGAAAACAAAACTTTAGAATTTTAGAGGTGTTAAAATGTATCGTGTTTGTGTTTCAACTCAGTGTTCCCTATCTCATTCTTTGGTTATTCGTTGATGCAGAATCAACTTCACATTCACTGGAGGAACTGATACATTTTGCTGGTGAAGTTAATTAACTTATAACTACAATATTGGCAGCTTGTCATTCAGCTTTTCTATATAAAACATATTTTTGGAAAAATCATAGAAAAAATGTCCACAGCATAAAAATGATAGTCTTATCTCAGGCATGAGCTTTGGTTACAAACTATAAATAGTTTGTGGTTTTATAGTATTCTCTGCACTAAAGGTAATACATTGTCATGTTCAGTGGCTTTGAGGCCCTTGAGGAAGAAGTTTACAACTTAATATATTCTTCCTTTATTTATAGAATCTACCAAAAATGAGACCATCACAAAATTTCTACAGCTGTGTATATTTCCTCGATGTATTTTTTCAGCAATTGATGCTGTTTACTGTGCTCGTTTTGTTGAATTGGTACATCAACAGAAAACTCCAAATTTTTCCACACTTCTTTGCTATGATCGAGTAAGTTCTTTTTATTGCAACCTTAAAAAAATTCTCACACAAAGATAGCCAACATTATAATCTATAGAGGTATTACTGTGTGTGTGGTTAAAAAGCATGAACTCAATCAAGAGCCAAGTGTCTAAACTTAAATCCTAGCTTTACTATTTTCTAGCTGTATGATCTTTGGCTAGTCATTTAACCTCTCTGTGACTGTTTTCTTATCTGTAAAGCATAAATAACCTGCTTCGTAAGATTGCTGTGAGGATTAAATGAATCACTACACATAAAAAGCACCTGATATGTAATAGGCACTCAAGGTTAAACTATTAACTGTTTGGGTTTACATGTATCATCATAATTGGTAGAACTCTTTTCTCCATTCTTAACCTTCAGTTCTTCAAAAAAAAAAAAAAAATTAACACCTTCACACACACATAAAAGCAGGGAAGCTTTTCAATATGGTCATATTCACATTTTGCATTTAGCTTTTTTCTTATATTACTACATTTTGTGGTTTAAAAACATTATGTTCCAGCATGTCAGTTGCCTATTTCTAATTTCTATCCGCATTTCCTCTGTTTACTCTCCCCGTAAACCCAGTCATATGTGTGGCTAAGTCGTTAAGAAACTATTATATAATAATAACGATAGTTTTTTTTTTCTGTCACTGTAAATCAGCTTTCTTTATAAAAATTATTGTTTTGGGTGTTTGCTTTATGAATCCACCATTTCCCCACAAAAGCCAAAATCTCCAAAGGTCTCTGGAGTGTCAGTAAATAAAGGGAATATACATTTTTGACTAAGCTTACCTGTTTATTATGACTCGCTATAAGAGAATCTTCTAGTATTTTCAACTGATTTTGACCTTGATTTGTTTGTATTTTTAAAACATTTTTTCCTGTAGGTTTTCTCTGACATAATTTACACAGTTGCAAGCTGTACTGAAAATGAAGCCAGTCGATACGGAAGGTTTCTTTGCTGCATGTTAGAGACTGTGACCAGGTGGCATAGCGATAGAGCCACATATGAAAAGGTATCACTAATAGAAACCCTTATATTTTACCTGTGTATATAATGACCACATCCAGTAATGTCTAGATTGTTGAGTTTTAAAAGAGGAGCTGAGTTTAAGATTCAGTTGTAAAACCATGTTTATAAACACAATTAATTCATTATTTAAAAATGCTGTATACTTTTTTATTCTATCTCAAACTGACATTCCAAATTAATATCTTTATATCAGTTGAACTTTTTACGACTATCCAAATATGCATGATGTTTTTATGTGGAAACATTGATCTAGTCTACTTAAGTTTCAGTTTCTGCTATTTTGTGGATCACAATTTTTCTTTAAACACGACAAACATTGTTTCCTTAGGAATGTGGAAACTATCCAGGATTCCTTACCATATTACGGGCAACTGGATTTGATGGTGGAAATAAGGCTGATCAATTAGACTATGAAAATTTTCGACATGTTGTACATAAATGGCATTATAAACTAACCAAGGTAAAAAGAGTTGAATTTTTCAAAGGTAAATTTTTCTCTTTATACTTGCATAATAATGAATCTTAAAATGTTTGTTGTAGGCATCGGTACATTGCCTTGAAACAGGCGAATATACTCACATCCGGAATATCTTGATTGTGCTAACAAAAATACTTCCTTGGTACCCAAAAGTTTTGAATCTGGGTCAAGCTTTGGAAAGAAGAGTACACAAAATCTGCCAAGAAGAGAAAGAGAAGAGGCCAGATCTATATGCATTGGCTATGGGGTAACAAAATTATATTTTAATGTGATTTACAAGACTAGATGACAGAAGGATTCTGAAGACTTTAAAATGTTTTACAGTGTTGAAGTTTATCTTCTGCCTTCAGGAGATTATGGGAGATTATGCGATCATGTTCCCACAGGCTGGTGAGAGTTACCACTTCTGATTATCAACTTCCGGTCTATACTGGATGATAGTTTCAAAAGTTATATATAATATTTCTTGATTGGGAGGAAATATAATTTTATCATCATAGTTACCAGATCTTCAAGAATAAAAGAAAAAAGCCATCTTAGTTTTAGGATTAGTTTATAGTGAAATTGTTATTTTAAAGAAAGTTGGGCATTCTATAAAAACCTTCAAGAATTTACTAAAAATTAGTATTTTTTTAATTCTCTAGAACCACAGAGTAGGATGAATAACTTGCTAATTTTATTCTTAAAAACCTCATGTTTGTGTTTTTTGATTTGTGTTTGTATATTTAAACACTTTGTGCGACTTTCAGCTACTCTGGGCAGTTGAAAAGTAGAAAGTCATACATGATACCTGAAAATGAGTTTCATCACAAAGACCCCCCTCCGAGGAATGCAGTTGCCAGTGTGCAAAATGGGCCTGGTGGTGGGCCTTCTTCATCATCAATAGGAAGTACATCTAAATCGGATGAAAGCAGTACTGAGGAGACTGGTATGCTTACTTGTAGAAGCTTATAAGTAATATATTTTATTTCAACAAAGTGAAATGTTTTGTATCACAGAACAAGTACAGTATTGGCTTAGTATTACTTTTTATTCCCTAGATAGGAGTATATAAGTGTTAAGAAGTAATCAGCCTGCTGTTTCTTTCTAATTATTCTCTAATCATTTTGCTGTGAAATTATAGTTTATTTACATCTAGGGGCTTGTTAAATAAAACCTTGCTTTTATTTCAGATAAATCAAGGGAGAGATCTCAATGTGGTGTAAAAGCTGTTAATAAAGCTTCTAGTACCACACCTAAAGGGAATTCAAGCAATGGAAATAGTGGCTCTAACAGGTAGGAACACTGTGCCATGTGTCATAATTCTAAATTCTTTTTTTAAATGATTTTTATATATTTGTTTTTTTGACACGGGGGTCTTGCTATGTTGCCTAGGCTTGTCTTGAAATTCTGGCCTCAAGCAATCTGCCTGTCTTGGCTTTCTACACTGCTGGGATTAGAGGCATGAGCCATTGCGCCTGGCCCTCATAATTCTGATTTCTTATGTGGATCCTCATGAGTAGAAGGGGAGTGGTTGTTGAGTAATGTGAAAAGTCATTTATGTTGGACTTTGAAATTTTCTTTTTACCCTATTTTGCTGATATGCTTTACATCATAATTATGTTTTGTATTGTTATGCTTTGTATAACAACTTTGTTTCTCCTGCTGGTATATGCAGGGGAATGTAGATGTGAAGTTAAAAAAATATTTTAGGATAGAGTGATTGCTGTGAACAATCTGAGTAAGGACAGACATAAGAAAAGCTTACACTAATTTAAGTAGTGCTCCATCCAGCTAAGTAATCCATTTCCTGATAGTATTTCCCTTGGTTGGTTTGTGAGGTATATATTTGGTTTTTACCATGTTATTCTCATAGGTTATGAATATATGCCAAAAAAGAGCCTGACATTATTTTAATAATAATTTTCTTTTTTTTTTTTTTTTGAGGCAGAGTCTCTTTCCATCACCCAGGCTGGAGTGCAGTGGCATGATCTTGGTTCACTGCAACCTCCGCCTCCTGGGTTCAGGTGATTCTTGTACCTCAGTCTCCCTGGTAACTGGGACTACAAGCTACAAGCATGTGCTACCACACCTGGCTAATTTTTTTTGTGTGTTTTTAGTAGAGATAGGTTTTTGCCATGTTGACCAGGCTGGTTTCAGACTCCTGACCTCATGTGATCTGCCTGCCTTGGCTTCCTAAAGTGCTGGACATGAGCAACCATGTCTGGCTAATAATTATTCTTAATCTGCAATTCATGAATGTGTTTATTATTTACTGGAAAAAGAAATCATTCCTTTTTTTTTGTTTTTTTGTTTTTTTGAGACGGAGTCTTGCTCTGTCACCCAGGATGGAGTGCAGTGGCATGATCTTGGTTCGCTGCAACCTCTGCCTCCCAGGTTCAAGCGATTTTCTTGCCTCAGCCTCCAGAGTAGCTGGGATTACAGGCGTGTGCTACCATGCCCAGCTAAATTTTTAAAATATTTTTAGTAGAGACAGGGTTTCACCATGTTGGCCAGGCTGGTCTCAAACTCCTGACCTCAAGTGATCCACCCTCCTCGGCCTCCCAAAGTGCTGGGATTACAGGCGTGAGCCACTGCACCTGGCCATTGTTTTTTCATTTTTACTTGTCTTAAAGTTGTCCTTTGGTTTTCAAAGGACACCACCTTAGTTCTAGTATTTTTGAAGTTAGTTAGAAACCCTTTATGATATATTTTATCATATGTCAGACAGGGGATATATTTTACGATTATTTGTCTTAAAATCCCATGTTTTTATTTTTAAGCAACAAAGCTGTTAAAGAAAATGACAAAGAAAAAGGGAAAGAGAAGGAAAAAGAGAAAAAAGAAAAGACTCCAGCTACTACTCCAGAGGCCAGGGTACTTGGTAAAGATGGTAAAGAAAAACCAAAGGAGGAGCGGCCAAATAAAGATGAAAAAGCAAGAGAAACCAAGGAAAGAACGCCAAAGTCTGACAAAGAAAAAGAAAAATTCAAGAAGGAAGAAAAAGTTAAAGATGAGAAATTCAAGACCACTATCCCCAACGCAGAATCAAAATCAAGTCAAGAAAGGGAAAGAGAGAAGGAGCCATCCAGAGAGAGAGATATAGCAAAGGAAATGAAATCAAAGGAAAATGTTAAAGGAGGAGAAAAAACGCCAGTTTCTGGGTCCTTGAAGTCACCTGTTCCCCGATCAGATATTCCAGAGCCTGAAAGGGGCAAGTTTACCTTTCTTTATATATGCTTACCTTTTGTTATTTTAATGTATAGTTGGTTATTGGCTCCTTGTTTTGGTAGGTTACATAGGGATTTTGCTAGGGGAACTTGATTGCCTTACAAGTTGGTGTTTTTTTTTTTTTAAGTGTTTAGAAAACTAAAAATATACCTTATTCTGACTATTTCTTTTTGTCTTAACAGAACAAAAACGCCGCAAAATTGATACCCACCCTTCTCCGTCACATTCCTCCACAGTAAAGGTTAGTATAGCCTGAGGAAGGCAGCGTCCATGTTAGGCTCACCTGTTTGGAATACCAGTGTCCTGACTTCCTTCAAGTCTTATGCCAAGCGTTCACTGGAGCCACTGGAGGTTTTATATTGCATTAGAAAATGAATTTTTCTATATTGGTGGACTGATTTTTTTTCCTATTATTTTTATTATAAAAATGTTCAAACTTCAAGGACTTGGCACTAATTTTGTAGTGTTTCAAAGTGCAAGAGAAATTTTACCCAGAAGTGCCTCAACTGCTTTAAGCAGTCTTTTTTGGAATGCAATGGTAGCTACAAGCAAACAAATCTTTTCAGCAGAATGAAGCCTATTTTTCAGCATATTGAAGAATATATAGCACTGAAGACTTCCTGGATGATACAGGATAAACAAGTTACCTCTGAATTCAAGCTTCTTGATGAGCATCATACCGATATGTGCCTTCTAAGAAGGAGTCTTGAAAGGAGTTCCATTTTAAAGTCTCCTTGGTGATCAGTTCTCCTGTAGTTGTGTATATTCAGTGAGCATGCAGCTTCTGTTGTATCTTCCCTTGGAGGTTTGTTTATACCCTTATTGGGTTCCCAACAAGTTGAACCTTCCGTTACGATAAAAGCAGATGTGGCATCCAATCCTACCACCCAGCAAAGAGAAACCCCAGGCATTCAACTGCAGCACAAAATCGTGGGTGTAGCCTTCTTGAAGACTCAGGGTAGCCATTCCTTGCTCCACATTTAATTTTAATTCTAAAGTCATCTAATTTCATGGAATCTTTGAATTTGCAGTACGTTGAACTTTTTAAAAACTGTAAGTTACTAATTCTTCATGAAAGCACTGTGGTGGAATATTGTAGTTGATTTCTTTTTCTTTCTTTTTCTTTTAATGCTTTTTTTGTGTGTGGGAGGTGTGAGATTCACCATGATAGGCACTTTGCAAAAAAAAAAAGTGATTACTCTTACATATTTTGTTTTCTTGTTAATGCAATGCCACTGAGTTTTCCAGCTAAGATTAAAAAAACTGTATATTTATATTAGAGTTAAAAGTAAAGTAAAATGTGAAACCTCCCAATTGAAGAACTATGAAAGATATAAGGCAATGTTCTTCCACAGTGACCTCCAGTATTTTAAACTTTTTTTGGAGAAAAAAATATTTTGCTTTCTTAAACCTCTTCTATGGCTTAAGTAGACAGATATGAAAAATGTGGCATTAATATTTATTTTAAAATTCTGAACAGGGAATGATGTTTATTTCTTACATTGAGTACTTTTAATTATTTTTTTAACGTTACAATTCCATTACATGGTTTTGTTTTTGTTTTTATTGTTGATATTCATATTGATGATGACATCATGAAATTTATCCTCACAAGAAGTAGCTGGTTTATTTCCAGGTTACAGCCATACTTCCCAAAGTTCCTCTGGGTTCTGAGAACTATGCCAGCTCACCTGTCATCTCCATTCATTTTCTACAGGACAGTCTCATCGAACTCAAGGAATCTTCAGCAAAGGTTTGAGTCTTTTAAAATCATCATGCCTAAGTAAACGAAATGTTCTTTACTTATTTTACTTAATAGATGCCCTCACCCTAGTACATTCAGTAAGCTGAGATCAGTGGGAAAAAGTACTCTGCTTACATTGAATAATTTTCAAAAATATTAAAACTGAAACAACAGATGACAGTGGTCCCTTTTGATGAGATCGTTACAAAATATATGTAATGTGCCAACATTTCTGTCATCTCTCCTTGCTTGCTGTGTTATACATTCTCCTTTTATGCTTCAAAATCTGGAAATAAGTTTAACATTCGGGGAAGAGGTTATTGATTTGTTTTGGGTTTATTTAATTTTTCAAAACAAATATGGCAGGCTGTCTGACTGTCTTAGACAACCCCAAATACCAAGAAATAAATTCAGTGCATTCACATATCTGTTTTAAAAATGGACCTCATCTCAGTCCATAAAAATTCTTTATATATTCTTTGCTGAGGTACATTTTTGGTAGTTGTAGCACAATATCAGAAGATACAGTTAATGTGAAATAATCATTCCCATGGAGGGGAATACTCGGTAGTTGTGTTTACATGTCAGTATTAATTCTTATCTGTTATTCTACTTTCTTGAGTATTCTGCTACTAAAAATAGTGTGCAGTTTGTGTTATTATTACAGAGTTTATTACAGTATTATAGTTGAGTTGTCCATTGTTCATGTTGTTTTGTCTTTGTTATAAAACGTGGTCCTTTGAGTTTTCTACTTTGCCTCCTCTTACAAGCTACAAGCAAATGAAATCTGCTTAGCAGAATGGAGCCTATTTTTCAGCATAAATATTGCTTATCATAATTAAAATAGAAATCTGCTAAGCATGATTTCTTTACTGGTGGACCAAATGAAATTTTGAAACAGAGCCAGTTGACATTACTAACTGCTTTTAGATCCATAGATTTATGATGAAATGTCTGTGGGCATTAGGTAAATAAGCACTAATTTTTAGCAGTTTATATTAGCCAGTGTACCTGCATCCTAAAATTGGAGCATAGTTTTTAGAATATACTGTATTAATCAAAAGTCTCAGCTATACTGGGAGAACTTCCATTTACTTTTATTTTTTTCTGATTTGAATGGATGTTTTATTTGAAGTAGATATTGGGATTATTCTGAAATATGCTATTGAAGAACAACCCAAAATAACACATTAGACACATCAGCTTAATATTGTTTTTGAAAATTCTAAACGTTCAACATGTTTTTGTTTTTTGGTGTTAGCCATAACGTCACGATACTAATGAGAGTTTTCAATACTTCGTAGGAGTTACAGAAATGTTGATATCAGGTTGGAATTATATACCGCTGTTTATTACGTGGGATTATTATTTAAAATGATATTCCTATTTAGGTTAGTTTTGGAAAGCTTAATTTATATTTCAATTTTGAAATCTATAGAACTTTCGTTTAAAGTAAACTTTTTATTGGCTAACTTAAATATATATAGCAATATATTAGGTTTTTAAAACCGATTTTGACTTGTTTATGTTAGTCTTAACCATCAGTGGGTTGTGTGGGCTATTTTAAATTAATGGGCTAACAGTGTTAACTTCTGAATATTTATTTACTGAAACATACTTTGAAGCATTTTGTAACCTGCTGTTTAATTGGATTTTCTAATCGATGATGGTTCCTCACTTTTGTGAAAAGGCCTTTTGAAAATATGTATTGTCTCATTGCATGCTCATAACAGTACTGTGAGGTAGACATGGCAGGTGAATAATGTTTTTTTGACAAAAGAGAGACTAAAAGTTCTTTAGCTTTCCAGTTACATCTTGTTACTATCAAAACATGAACTAAAATTGAGGTTCATTGATTCCTAGCACCACTCATTTCAACAGTAGTTGAAAGGGTTTTTGTAGCTCCTTTAGTGTGTTTGCCTTGGTTTTTAAAAATTAATAGCAATTCAAGTCAGTCTCCCACATCCCCCCTTTTTAAAAGTGGTGTTTTGTGGGCATTTAGAATTTAATAGATTTATTCCACATGCAACCAGAAAAATTTGAAAATGGCATATACATATACTTCTAAAAATTATGTGACTCATACTACTTTTCAGATCCTTAGTATTTAGCATGGTACCTGGAAGTAAGGTTAGGTATTCAATAAATATTTGAAATGATCTCTTAAGTCTTTGTACTTTGGTAAAGCATGCAAAGTACTGGTTTGCATGGTAACTGATGTTGCATTTTTATGTATCTAGAAAGTTTCATAGCGTATGAATGCCTTAGAAAAAAATTTCACTGGACTTTGAGTGGTCTCCAGAATTGATTATCTATAGCCTCACTGTTTCTAGGGTAGCTTTTTCTAGAGGGTTTGGAAGATACGCGTCTATTTTCATATTTATCTTATCACTTGTACGTGTAAAATTCTCTCCCTGCTTTAGTTTGACTTTTTAGTTGTGCTTTATCTCTGTAATTCTTTTTATTATTTATTTGCTATTTTTACTTTCTAATTTGTGGTAAAAGCAATACATGGATTTAGCTTTTCAAATGAGATTAGCTAAAAGAAGAAAAAGTCTGGCTTAGTATCCAAATCTTTTCTGTCACTTCACTCTTTGCCCCTAATTTCCAAATAGGGTATTTCTGCTTTTGATCAATTGAGTTTTGATGTAGCAATTCTAGCCAGCAACATTTGATGAAGAAAATGTTAAAAAAGTACTTGTTCTACTGATCAACCTCTCTGTAATTTAAGAGGGCATCAGTAACCTCCTCAAGACAGAATTTAGCTTTTAATTTGTTCACCATCTTAAAATGAGGATTTACAACCAAACCCAAGCTTAAAAGTGAGACTCTCTTTATATAATATGGTGAAGCTTTAATAAAATCAATGGAGCAGTGTTTTCTAAAGCAGATTTTGAAAATCAGTCAAATTCTTTTTTGGAACTTAATGATCCCAATGTCAAGAATAAAAGCCAGTCAAGAACAAAACCCAGCAATGCTACATGCAAATTCATTTAATGAATCCTTAATTTTATTTGGCAAACTTGAGTACTCACTGTGTGTACAAGGTACCAGGAAATATGTAAAAGTAGAAAGGCACCTTAGCTCTGTTACCATACTGGAAACTATGTTACGGACAAAAATGTGTGACATGAAGTTAATAGGGAGCACTTGTCATGAAAAAGGTAAATATAAAATAATGGAAAGTGAGTTGCAGAGTTGAGGGATGGTTGAGTGCTAATGACTTTGAACCATCTTTGAAGGCTAAGTAGGATGTCAAGAAGTTAAGATAAAAGTAAACAACCATTCTAGTAATGAGAACTGCTGGAAAGGACAGATGTTAGGGAGCAGTGATAGCCACAGCATAGAATGCATTGGGTTCCTGTATGCATTTAATTCATTAGGCAATGAGAAACTCTATGTTTTATGCAAAAGGGTATTATGATCAGAACTGTTCTGAAGAAGAAATTGAATTGGGTACATTCTGAACTAAGAATTTCTGATTGTGTATCAGTTGAGCTATGTGACTTTTTATGTCAAGAATGAAGTATTTGAACATTCATGCTAGAAGTTCTAGAAAAATCTCTCAATTTCTCGTAGTTCAAAAAGCAAGTAAGCACAGTTCAAAACTTCATTATTAACAATGGTTGTGTGTGTGTATGTATGGATTTATGATCACAAACCTTTTTTCTTTTTTTTACTTTTATTGGCAAAAATTAATACTTAGAGAAGTCTTGAGTATTGCAGTAACATATGATTTCCTTTGTCTTAATCATAAATAATATTAAGATATGAATAAATCTCACAATTAGAAAAATTCTTGAAGTGTCATTTAAGACATAGCCAGCCAAGAGTATCTTTTAGACAAGTACTTTTATGACTATTTATCATTCTCTTGCTCTTTGTTATTAATAAGCGTTTTGTCTGTTTTACTTTATCAACTTTTAAACATTGAAATTTTAAAGAGTCTACTTCTGCATTGCTATGGCAGTATCTCTGAGCCAACTGAATTGAAAGTGTTTGGTGTTAAAAAATAAGTGTTTAATTCTCAAACCGATGGTCTTCTTTTTTCATGTATTCCTTTGAATACCAAAGGATTTCTTCATGTAAAAATATTTGAGTTTTGACTCACTATTCTATTTGTTCCTAAGGTATATCTAGCATTGTGTAGTTATGTAATGAGTTATATTCAGTATTTTGCTGCGTAATACTTTTAATGTTTTAAACATAGGCTTGTAGCACAGTTATAAATGCCATTAAGGTTAGGTATCTGATTATTTCCTACTTCCTAAATATTTTATTTTACAGCATAGTTCCATATTTACAACTCATCTAAGAAGACTTATCTCTGTTATTTAGTTAGAATATCCTTGATGTTCGGCTGTTTTGCCTGTAGCCCTTTTGGCAGAGAAAGAATAGGCAGAGGAGAATATTAGTTCATTATTTTTTAGTCTTTTGAATTGTTTAATCATCCTCAGCTGACTAGATGGTTTTCTGAGGTATTTAGAACCAGGAAGACAAATTTCACAGTTAATTTTGATTATTTTGATAGAAATTGGAATGCCTTCAGAAGTAGAGAACATGCAGCTTTTACATTTGTAAAAATAATTTAGGATAATCTTTGCATGGTTCATACTGAGGCAGAAAAGAATTATTAGCAAAATCATGGCTAGGTTTTATTTTTATACTTTTGTCCATTGTCATTATTGACTGCCTGTCAGTGGATGGTAAGACTATTTAAAATTTCCATGATGGTGTAGAGATTTTTTTTGTTTTTAACAGAGAAAGTCCAGTTACTGTTTTTCATATATGGACTCTTGTAGTGGTGGTTATAGGTCTTTACAATAGAGCTATAAGGAATCCTCTAGCTTGTGAATTTACTAATGAGTCTCAGTTGAGGCACAGATGAACTGGAGTTTAAATGGTAATTTTTATGAGGCCAAGAATTGCAACTTTGTATAATTCGTGCTATGTCCTTTTATTTTACCTCTTATAATCCAGATAGCTGACCAGTTTTGACTCTGGGTATAATTCCCATTGTGTTTCATTTAATAAACGAACGATGCCAATGCTGGAAAACTAATAATCTTCAGTAATATTGCCTTAATTTAACAGCTCTACATTAATCATACTCCTCCACCACTGTCCAAGAGTAAGGAGAGAGAAATGGACAAGAAAGATTTGGACAAGTCAAGGGAAAGATCCAGAGAAAGAGAGAAAAAAGATGAAAAGGACAGGAAAGAGCGGAAAAGGGTTTGTAATTTTTTTTTAAACTAGTTTGGAAAGCTCATTATCATGTACATCAGTGTGTATGTTGCCTTTTAAAAGATACTAGTTTGTTCCATAGTAGTCTGTTAGTTCATGATTTTATTGATATTTTTACCCTGAAGTGTTTGCATCTTCTACACTAATAAGGATCTTCAGTCTAGTAATCTCTACCAGCTCTGCTTGTCTTTCATGCCATTTTACCTAGAGTGTGATACTACTGCAAATATTCTCCATTGCTAGTTAGCTGTGCCCTTCTCATATAAAAATAATACTTTAAAACAAAAACATAAGCCCTTGGTCAATGTAGTTCACAATTCTTGATTCTAGGATCATTCAAACAATGACCGTGAGGTGCCACCGGACTTAACCAAGAGACGTAAAGAAGAGAATGGAACAAGTAGGTAGACTTATTAATATCTTTGAAGCTATCATCAAAGTGAATTGGAAAAGGCTTTCATGACTTTCTTTTGTAATTTTAGTGGGGGTTTCAAAACATAAAAGTGAAAGTCCATGTGAATCTCCTTATCCAAATGAAAAAGATAAGGAAAAAAATAAGTCAAAATCTTCAGGCAAAGAAAAAGGCAGTGATTCATTTAAATCTGAGAAGATGGATAAAATCTCCTCCGGTGGCAAAAAGGTAAATTAGGAAAATAAAGGAATAATATGCTTTATCTTAAAAAAAAGTCAACTCTGAAAATTTAGCAAATATTGAATTTTTTTCCTAGTCATATAGTCTTTTGTTCATTATTTAGGGGTGGGAAGAAGGTATTGAGGGAGGGCAGGTTATCTATTTGGGAAATTTGAGTCAGTTCATTCCCGGATTACTAGGAGGGTAGAGTTAATATACTTCTGAGATTCCTTTCCCCTCTCCATTCCACTCCCACCTACCTCTGTTGATTGAGTTTCAGCTGTTCTTTGCCTTTTCTTTTTTCTCCACCAACTCTTTGCTTTTAGTTTCTTTTTATTCCTGAAATTAAAATATGGTCACATGTATTCTTTCTGACCATCATAGTGTTGTAAAGTCTTGATCGTGATTTGAAACATTTTTGCGACGTTTTCTCCTAATAAACTCATTTGTTTGAAACTTGTATTTGATTTAAAAATTAAGGTACATTGTCTTACATATTAATGGTTGATATTTAAAATGAATCTCATGCGTCTGTCATAAAGTAATAAGCAAGCCATTACTACAGTATAAATTGTTTACAAAACATTGTTATATATATTGAAAATATATGCCATATATTCATAGTTTATAAAAGCACCTTTAGAAAATTATATGATGAACATTTTAATTCTGTGCTTTAAAAGATAGGCTGTTCTTTTACGTGTTTTTTAATTAAGGTAAAATTCAAATAACATAAAATTAACCATTTTAAAGGTGTACATTTAAGTGACATTGAGTATATTTACAGTGTTGTGTAATCATCTCTATGTAGTTCCAAAACATTTTTATCACCTCCAAGAGAAAACTCTATACCCATTTAAACAGTCACTCCCATTTCTGCTTCTCCTCAGCCTCTGGGAACCATATATTTGTTTCTTTATGGATTTACTCATTCTGAATATTTTATATAAATGAAATAGTACAATAATGTGGCCTTTTGTATCTGATGTCTTAGCATAATGTTTTTGAAGTTCTTCCGTGCTGTAGCATGCATCATTTACTTCATTTCTTTTTATAGCTAAGTAATATTTTATTACATGAATATACCATATTTATTTATCCACTTGCCAGTTGATGGACTTCTGAGTTGTTTGCACATTTTGGCTATTGTGAATAGTGCTGCTGTGAACATTTTTGTGTGGCTATAAATACTTGTTCAAACACCTGTTTTTAATCATCTTGGGTATATGCCCAAGAATGGAATTTCTGGGTTATATGGTAATTCTATGTTTAACTTTTTGAGGAACCACCAAACTGTTTTCCACAGTGGCTGTATAGTTTACATTTCTACCAACAAAGTGTCAGGGTGCAAATTTCTCTATATCCTTGTCAACACTGGTTATTTTCTGTTTTTTTTTTTTATTGTAGCCATTCCAGTAAGTGTGAAGTGGTATCTCATTGTGGTTTTGATTTGTATTTTTCTTAATATCTAATGATGTTGATCATCTTTTCATGTGCTTATTGGCCATTTCAAGAAATCTGTTGAGATGCTTTGACCATTTTTTATTTGGAGGGTTTGCGTTGCTCAGTTGTAAGAGTTCTTTATATATTTTGGATACTGGATCTTTATGAGATACGTGATTTGCAAATATTTTCTCCAGTTCTACAGGTTGTCTTTTCACTTTCTTGATAGTGTTCTTTGATGCATGAATGTTTTTACTTTTGGTGAAGTTCAGTGTATCTCTTGTTTTCCTTTTGTTGCTTATGCTTTTGTTGTCGTATTAAGTACGTTTTTGAAGACAAATTATTGCTGGCGGTTGATGAAAAAGGGTTTTGAGCTGTCTTTTATATTTGATTTTCTCTTTCCTAGCTAATTCTACCATTTCTTATAGGAGTCCAGGCATGATAAAGAAAAGATAGAAAAGAAAGAGAAACGGGACAGTTCAGGAGGAAAGGAAGAGAAGAAACAATATCCTTTTCATCTTGATGTTTTCAGTCAGTATAATGGACATCTTTGATACTGGTCATGTTTACAGTTGTACCCTTGTAGTATGTGGTTTAAATACTTAAAGTCTTAATAGTTTTGAAATGCTCTTTCCAGTTAACTCTCTCAAAATGCATGAAATCTGGAAGTGGAATACTTGATGTTCTTGATTTTTAAAAATACCTCTGTCGTGACTGAGATGTTTTATGCCACTAAGGGATTTATAGTCTTTTGGGTTATATTATCACAGAGAGGAAGAAAGGGAACAGAGAGTCCCTAGGGCTGGAGACATTGGGAATAGAAGGGCAAAATGATGAGGCTGACAAGCAGAGCTGGTAGAGTTCGTGGCTACCAGGCTGGTCAGGGCCATTTAGGCCTACAAGCTGAGGTGCTGTACTAAAAGGTGAGATGCTGTTCTTTCTGCCACTCCCAAAAGTTGTTTTCCCTTAATTTGTCATCTACTCATAAGTCCTCGGACAAGCACAGATAATGAAGACTTTCAATCAAAGTGAGTATTCTCTCACCACTTTTTCATTTAATGATAAAACATAAAATGAGGTCTGATTATGTTGGAAAAAACTAGATGCATTTTACAAACTACAACTACTTGATTTTTTTCACCTAAATATAACGACCAAGTCTTTGGCTATAGATGCAAAACAAGATTCAGAGTTATTTTTAAGCTGTTTTCGTTTTAAGCTTGCTGATTAGCCACACATTTTTTTTAAGCACCAACATATATTTAAGAACATCTGGCTTTCTCTTCACCAGTCATCCCCATCTTCTCTGGATAGTTAATTATGTGTTTAAAGTCCTTATAGCTTTGTAAATGTTGGTGATGGTATCTGCACTTTATAGGTGAAGAAACAGACTCTGAGAGGTTAAGTTGAAGAGGGTCATAGAGATATTATTAGTCAACAGAGCCAACACTCAAACCTTGGTCTTTCTATCCTTTAGTGTTCTCTGTTCCTTTTGCTTTCTCATGCTGATGTGTTATCCAAAGATTTTTTTTTTTTTCGTGCCATTTTTTTCTGCCACTGCCCATGTCTTACAAAGCCAGAAAATACGGTTTGTATTTTTAGTTCTGGAATTTACAATGTATAACTTTTTTTTAAGGTAATGTACTTATGCTTTATGTGAGACTTAAAAAGTATTTTACCAATTTTAAATAGTGTTTCCATTATGGTAGATGCAGTTTTCAGACCCTAATATTTCCTTTTTTGAGCATGTATGATAATCTGAATACTTTACTGTTACTGTTTGGTGATGCCTTAGTATTATTGAAGTACGTAAGACAATTTGCCCCCTACATGTAATGGTTCCAGACAGCTGTATTTTGAAGATACTGTCTCTGCTTTTTTTATAGCTCATTTTCTTGCTTCCATGTTAGCCATCATTTCATATATTAACTATACTTGCTTGTATATACCTTCCCCTAATATTATTGGGTGCTTCTAATCTTTTATCAGACCAGATAGATAACCAATGCTATTTACCAGTGTTTAAATTACAAGCGAGAAATGTCTGAGAGCCAGTTCTGTATAACGGTATGGATTTCCTCATCTTTATTTTGGCTGCAAAGCAGGGATTTGAGAGGTTGCCATATAGTCAACACCTGATGAATGGTGTGCTTTTCCTGCTTTTTCGGTGCTTGTTATGAAAGTAGAGTAGGGCAAATAAGACATTAAAGAACATTTAGAATTTAAAAGGAAATATTATTGCTAATTCTTCAATTCTAGCTCCTCCTACCCCCATTCCAACCTTGACAACTATCTTCTCCGAAGAGCTATAAACTCTTAATCCTCGTCTTAACCTTTCTTTTAACCTGGCATTTTGCTGTCACATGTGGTCTCCCTATTAAAAGAAAAACAAGAAGCCTACCTCTCATATCTGCGTTAGGAATTAGCCAGCCACTGTCACCGACAACTTTCACAGTGATTTTATATATCTCTCTTTACTCAGTACCTAAATATTATTATTTTGTATCTGAAGGTTATGCTACAGATTTGAGTTTTTCTTACATTGACAATGAATTTGTATTTTACCTCTCTTTATAATCTCTTAGGAACAAAGGGATGACAAGACTGGCCAGGGTTAGATATTTGGCTGGTGGTCTTGCAGCAAAGCTTCTAGGTTCAGATGTCCTTTTAAAAGTACATCTAGCTAGATGTCCATCCTGTTGAATTCCTCATTGACAACTTTGTATAATACTTTCTTCTTGGATAGACTCTTAATTTTGTGAGACTCTGGTTGATGTTTCTTTGTTTCTTTCTTTCTTTTGAGACAAGGAAGTCTTGCTCTTTTGCCCAGGCTGAAGTGTAATGGCGCCATCTCGGCTCACTACAACCTCCGCCTTCTGGGTTTAAGAGATTCTCCTGCCTCAGCCTTCCGAGTAGCTGGGATTATAGGCAT
The DNA here is from genome assembly GCA_963573385.1 of Cacajao melanocephalus. NCBI lineage: Eukaryota > Metazoa > Chordata > Mammalia > Primates > Pitheciidae > Cacajao > Cacajao melanocephalus. The sequence goes on along the minus strand of CAUYLG010016678.1, from coordinate 26,938 downwards.
GCAACACCACGCCTGGCTAATTTTTGTATTTTTATAGAGAGCTGGGGTTTCACCATGTTGGCCAGGCTGGACTTGAACTCCTAACCTCAGGTGATCTGCCTGCCTTGGCCTCCCAAAGTGCTGGGATTACAGGTATGAGCCACTGTGCTGGGCCATCTGGCTGATAGTTTTTTGTTTTGTTTTTGTTTTTGTTTTTGAGACGGAGTCTTGCACTGTCGCTCAGGTTGGAGTGCAGTGGCACGATCTCAGCTCACTGCAGTCCCTGCCTCTTGGATTCAAGCAGTTCTCCTGCCTCAGCTTCCTGAGTAGCTGGAAATACAGGTGTGCAACACCACGCCCAGCTAATTGGTTTTGTATTTTTAGTAGAGAGGGGGTTTCACCATGTTGGCCAGGATGTTCTCAATCCCTTGACCTTGTGATCCGCCCGCCTTGGCCTCCCAAAGTGCTGGGACTACAGGCATAAGCCACTGTGCCGGCCTTTTTCTTTTTTTTTTTGAGGTGGAGTTTTGCTCTGTTGCCCAGGCTCGAGTGCAGTGGTGCAATCTCGGCTCACTACAACCTTCACCTCCCGGCTTCAAGTGATTCTCCTGCCTCAGCCTCTCTAGTAGCTGGGACTACAGGCGCGCGCCACTATGCCTGGCTAATATTTGTATGTTTTGTAGAGACGGGGTTTTGCCATGTTGCCCAGGCTGGTCTGAAACTCCTGGACTCAAGCCGTCTGCCTACCTTGGCCTTCCAACGTGCTGGGATTATAGGGATGAGCCACCATGCCTGGCTGATAGTTTCTTTTTCTGGCCGTTGACTGCCACTTTCTATTTGGATACATTCCAGGGTTGGTCAGGTCTGTTTTTCTTCCTTTTCTTTTAGAATGTTATCATTTCTGATTGGAACCATCTGTTTACAGACTACTTTGAAATCTGCTGCCCTCCCCCACTGACCTTTTAATTTATTCAATAGAAAGGAAAGCTCCTACTTATGTCATATTTCCATGATTGAAAGATGTCATTGCTTGTAAGATTTCATCATTGTTTTTAGAACAGTTATTTTTAGGCGGGTTGGTAGAATGACACAGATTTGTAAGTGTCATCCTGATTTTCACAAACGTTAAAATAATCACATTAGAATTAAGATACAAGGCCATGCATGGTTGCTCATGCCTGTAATCCCAACACTAGGAGGCTGAGGCAGGAGGATTGTTTGAGGCCAGGAGTTTGAGATCAGCCTGGGCAACATAGCGAGACCCCGTTTCTACAAAAAAAAAAAAAAATATATATATATATGCAATTTAGCTAGGCATGGTAGTATGCACCTGTTGTCCCAGCTCCTTGGGAGTCTGAGGCAGGAGGATTTCCTGAGTGCAGGAGTTCAAGGCTGCAGTGAGCCATGATTATGCCACTGCACTCCAGCATGGGTGACAGAGCAAGACTCTGTCACTTAAGAAAACAATTAAGAAGATACAGTATATAAATATAACCATAATTAAATTCCTTCCAGTCTTCTGTCATCTTCTGTTGTTTCCTATTTTTGGTCACAAACATCTGTTTCTTCTATGCATCTTCTGTTGCCCTTAAAGTCCTTGTCCAAATTCGTCTTACCTCTCCTTGATTTAGTCTCTTGAAGATTACTAGTTCCTTTGCCTTTAACTTTTTTTTTAAATTCCTGTTTATAAAATTGTCCTCTGAGAACTACCCTTTGGCTTCTCAATTTTTATTTGATATATGTGATCCTCAACTCAGGGATGTTGAGTTCAGCAAACTTTCGGAAGTCCTTTTGTGAATCAAATGCTATGCTAAGCTGACATTTGCTCCCATGCCTTGAGATGCTCAGATCTCCTTGTTTCTTATTAATTTGGATGTAGTGCTTTGATTTTAAAGAACATGAGTAGTTAGCACTACTTATTCATAATCTATAATTTAATCTACTACATTTCTATTCTAATCCTCCATTCCAAGAAGGCCACATATATTTTGCAGGTCCATTCCTTCCAGTCTCACATGTTTAACCTAATTTTTATCCTCTAAATCCAAGGTTGCAAATTGTCAGCCCTTGGGCAGAATGTGGCTTGTTAAATGTACTTCCTTATTTTATTTTTGAGACAATCTTGCTCTGTTGCCCAGGCTGGAGTGCAGTGGTGCGATCTGGCTCACTGCAACCTCTGCTTCCCAGGTTCAAGCAATTCTCATGCCTCAGCCTCTCAAACATCTGGGATTACAGGCATGTGCCACCATGCCTGGCTAATTTTTTTGTATTTTCAGTAGGGATGATGGGGTTTTGCCATGTTGGCCAGGCTGGTCTCAAACTCCTGACCTCCAGTGAACCGCCCTCCTTGGCCTCCAAAAATGCTGGGATTATAGGTGTGAGCCACCGTGCCTGGCCTGTTTTATTTTTATTTTTTGTAGAGATCTCACTATATTGCTCAGGCTGGTATTGAACTCATGGGCTCAAGTAATCCTCCTGCCTCTGCCTCTCAAAGTGGTGGGATTACAGATGTGAGCCACCATGGCCAGCCAAATGCACTTTCTTAACCTCACACAATGTTTAAATTTTTAAAAAATCTGTTTCTTTTAAAAATCAAAATTGACAAAAATCCAAATTTCAGTTTCTCTTGAAGGATTGGAACATCTGGTAACATTGTGTCCTGATTTCAGCTAGATTTGTCTAGGTGCTGCCCCGCTTTAGAATAGAGCAAGGGTCTTTTTTTTTAAATAGTTCACCTTAATCAGTCCCCACTCATTTCCTTTGTTTTCATTACATTCTTGGCCTCTGTCAACAATTGATTTTATAATTCCAGCTCTAAGCCTTTTTTTTTTTACCCTTCAGTTCATACTTGACCTCCTAAGCTCCTGAAGATTTCTTATTTTAGGAATGCATTGCCATTTTGAGGCTTATTCCTATTTGTTGACGATAGCTATTGGGATAGGGTGAGGGATAGGGAACTCATCAGTGTTCACACTGATTCCAGAGAAATATTTAATATCTCTGTGTTGACTTTTTTGCCACCAAAGACACCATTTTATAAAGGGAAACCTATACTGATTAAAAGAGCTTGCTTTATCTGCTGTAGCATATTTTTTTGAGGGCAGATTTAATATGCTTTCGTTTTGGTCTGTATGTCGTAACCATTAAATGTATACTAGACTCTTTGAGCTTGAAATGACAGACACAAATCATTTTTCTCTTCATTAGCATCTTTTATACTTTAAAAAAAAGTACTGAGTATTGGTTTTGTGCACTGATATTCATAGGCACCAAACAGTTGAAGAAGGCAGAAATTTTCTATTTCCTTGCTCTTCCACTTAATGTAGAGCAAATACTCATTTATATATAGTATTTTTTAAAATCTTGACATAGGCATGAGCACTTATAAAAGGCTTCCATTGCAGCATTTGCCCTGAGTGTGTCTTTCCCCTACACACATAATTATCCTGAGAAGCATCCTTGGGTGCAGTTAGGATTCAGCTCAATAGGATCCACGTTTTAACTCTGTGTTACATTTTATCCACATGGAACATCTCAGGAACTCTGTTCGCTATAAGAATTCCTAGGTTACAGTATAAGGGTAAATGAAGGAGTAAAGTGGATTTAGGATGGCTGTCCCTATGTCTTTCTCTTCATAACTTCTTTCTTCCTTATAAATATTTGTTTAAAAGTTGTTTGGTTACCATCAAAAGGGCTCTTTTATGAAGAATCTATGTAAACTACTGAAACATTTCTTAGGACCTTTTTGGTGAATTTGATCATAAAATTAAAAAGTGTGTATGTGTTTTATAAAGGCATACCTCTGATAAGACTGATTTTATATTTGCCTTTTCTTTGCTACTTTGATCACCACCCTAGCTGTTCTTTTTCTCCAGACCACCTTAACTTTCAAACTTGATTCTTGCTGTCACAGCTCTCTATAACGTCAGTTAAAATCAGCTGCCTCAACTCTTTGAGGATTTTTGTGCATAGGACGGCATGGTGAAACATAGGGAAATGATAGTCTTACTAATACAACAGGACCAATCTCTGGCAAAAAAAAAAAAAAAAAGAAAAAAACAAACTTAGAAGGTCCAAATAATTACCAGTATAAAACGATGTTCACAAATATAATCTTGTCTTGGCAGAGTAGGAAGGCCATCTTCTGTTTTCTATTGTGATGTGTCCTACAAATGTGGTATTACCAGTACAGTTTATAGCATCAATAGGTGTCTGTGATGGAGGACAGCAGACTATGAACTGAGCCTGGAGTAGAAAGTTTCTGAGAAACAGCAACCGTCCTAGATGTGAAAAAGATATAGATCTGTGTGATCCCTTATATTTAGAACTTATACTTTCTTACTTACAATGGTTAAAGCAGCACATATTTTAAAAAAAAATAGCTAATAAAACACTTGAGAATGTTGCAGGTAATGTGGTATATATGTTAATGAGAACAAAAATACTGCTCTGCTGAAAATAGGGTCCTGAAGGCTGAGTTTGGCACTGTTTCATCACTGTGCAACTTTCTTCTTGATGGCAGCCAACTCTTTCTGAAGTTCAGTAAATTTGGGGCTGGTTTTCAAGTTTGTAATCCTAACACCTCAGCATTTTTTTATTAAAATACTCTCTGGACACTGCCGAGAGATTGACATCCAGTATCTTCTTTACACTTGCTCTTGAGCTTGCTGATTTGTCATTCCAGGCTATGGACAGACCCCCCCCTAAGCTGAAAGTCTCCCAGAGGAGGATGCCAAAGCTCCGTGCGTCACTCTCAGAACGATATCTCCCATAATTAAGAGCTTCTGGTGCTGTCCATTTAATGGGAATCTGCTTTAAGTCAGAAGATGAATACACACCACCATCCTCTTGACGAGACATTCCAAAGTCACTGATTTTCAGAACATTATTTTCACCTCCAGGCAGTTTCTTGCAGCAAGGTCCCTGTGTATACAATTTCTACTCGAGATACGCCATCCAGAAGCAGCATCTAATGAAATTTCACTAACTGAATTTTAGTTCATTCTTCTTTCTCAGAAAGGAGAGGAAATCGCCTCCTGGAACCAGTTCCTTAAATTATGTAGATAGGCCGTCTTTGTGTGCGAACTCCTATACAGTTGACAATACTGGGATGATAATATTGCTTGAGGATTTTGGCTTCTAGTAAACATTTTAATTTCACTTCCTGGGAAAGATGTTGTTTACATGTTTTAACAGCAACAGCAATTTTCCCTTTAATGTGCCCTTAAATGTGTCACCAAAATTTCCCTTGCCAAGTAATTCTTCTAACGTGACATCTTTTTGATTGAGAACCCATTTCTTATTCTCCTAGTTATGACCATACTGTGATAATGATGCTCTTAATTGGAACATTGACTTTTTTTTTTTTTTGGGCAGTTTAAACAATTGAGATAAAATTCATGTAACATCAAATTTGCCTTTTTTGTTTTTTTGAAACAGAGTCTTGCTCTTGTCGCCAAGGCTGGAGTGCAGTGGCATGATCTTGGCTCACTACAGCCTCCGCCTCTTGGGTTCAAGCAATTCTCCTGTCTCAACCTCCTGAGTAGATGGGATTACAGGCTTGCACCACCGCACCTGGCTAATTTTTGTATTTTTAGTAGAGATGGGGTTTCACCGTGTTGGCCAGGATGGTCTCGATCTCCTGACCTCATAATCCACCTGCCTCAGCCTCCCAAAGTGCTGGGATTACAGGTGTGAGCCACTGCACCCGGCCTCAGATTTGCCATTTTAAAGTGTACTATTCAGTGGTTTTTAGTATATCGACTATGTTGTGCAAGGATCACCGCTGTCTATTTCCAGAACGTTTCTATCACCCTAAAAAGAAACTCTATGCTTATTAGCAGTCGCTCCCAATTCTTCCTTTCCCCAGCCGCTGGAAATCAATAATGTGCTTTCTGTCTATGATTTTGCCTGTTTTGGACACTTCATTTAAATGGAATCATGCAATAATCTGTGGCCTTTGTGTTTGGCTTTCACTTAGCATCATGTTCTCAAAGTTCATCCATGTCATAGCATGTATCAGTACTCCATTCCTTTTTATTGCTAAATGATGTTTCATTGTATGAGTGTGTATCACTTTTTATTTATCCATTCATCAGTTAATGGACAAGAACAATGGCTTTTAAGTATTGTAAGTTCATCATGTATCCACAGTTACTGATAATGTCAAGATTATACATGGTGTGAACAGAATGCTGTGTAGAAATGATATGTAAATTATTTGTCAGCATTTCATGTAAGTGTGATGATTTTCTAAGGACCCTTCTAGCCCTGGTTTTAAGAAATATGTGAATGTAGTATTTTCATCAATAAAGTTTAATGCATTAAGCATTAGTTTAAAATTTGAAGGCAGATGTGAAGATATTTGCCACATGTTGTAATAATCATGTTTTGAACTTATTTCAATATGAAGTATTTGAAAAATGTCAATACATAAAGGAAAGGAAATGATTATAATTGAGTCAATATATTTTTAAAGCAATTTTTATAATTTAGCAGACATTGCATCTTAATATAAGTTACTATTAAAATTGTGTCCTTGTGAAAAATGTGATGTCATTTTTCTTTTTTTGTTGATCATGTAAAATAGGTACTTTTCTTTGCTGTATTTTCTGTTTACTTTTGATAAGCTATTGCTTGCCTCTGTGGAATGTTTTACTTGTTGTTCCATTTTTTTCTCCCTACCCCCACTTCTCTCTCCAACATGCACACAGTGTTCAATTTTTTTTTAAAGTCATTAGTGTGCTTATCTTTAATGGTTTCTAAGAATGGACAAAGAGAAACACAAATATTTCCTCCTTTTCTGGGGACTCAAGTCTGTTACTGATGGAACCCATTAACTTTTCTTTCTTTATTAAATGTTCCTCCTCCTTACCTTTTCCTCTTCCTTCCTTCTCCCTTTCTTCCTTTTTTATCCCCTCCCTCCCTCCTTCTTTCATTGTCCTTCCCTCCTTCCATTCTCCCTCCCTTTTCTACTACCTCCTTTGACCAACCCTCTCTCCCCTATTCCCTCCTTTCCTTCCTTCCTTCCTTCTTCTCTATCAATATAATCACTTTGTTTCTTTCAGGTGATATTGGAGTGTTCAGCTGTGACCAGAAATTTATTTTCCTGAGTAAATTGCCAAGAATTAAGAACGAAGAGGGCCATTTGCATCTCCTTAAATTATTCAGTTATCTGCTTTATTGCTCCATGTGGAAAACTTAAAATTAAGTTGTGCATTTCTGTATTTTAACCTGTTGCTTAGTTTCTACATGTTTATTTTCAGTAATGGCTGAAAGTGTTAATTGTTCCATATTTTTAGCACAATGTGCTGCATACAGTTTCCAACAAACGAATAAGGTTACCTGTGTACAGAGTTTTACCTTAGGTGAACTAAATACTGCCTGGGTTCAGCTTTTCCATTCTGAAATGCTTCCATTTTATTGTTTGAAACTGAAAATAAACAATTATTGAACCATTTTGACCTCATTTTAAAACTCAATTTTAATTTATTATTTGGCTTATTCTTAATATTAGTCACTAAAAACAGTGGGAGCATTGTCTTATGAAATGCTTAGGAATCATTTTATATAGTACATGTACAACATTAAAACCTATTTAAAAAAGAAAAAGGTACCAGCACTCACTTGTCCCTTGCCATTTTTTCTTGTAATTATGTTAGACAAATCTTGGGGGCGGGGGGATCAAAAGAGAATTGTTTTAATTCTACAGCTGTAGGAGCTTTGTATTGCTGAACTTTGGTCTGGCAAAGTTTCACAGTGACATTTTTAAAAGAGAAATTTTTTATCTACTGAATTCTACCAGTGTAACCTTTTTTCTAAATAAACAATAGTTTTCTCAAATGATTGTATATTATTGTGTATATTGTTGCTTATTCAAAATAACTTAGCAAAGATAATTCATTAAGGTTTCTAGCCTTTCTCAGTTCTTAGTCCGCGGGCTACATTATTTTCTAATGACATATCATCCAATAACAGGAAAATATCCTATTTGATTACCTCTGTAGTTGGAGTAAACAGTGGACTGATACCATGCCTGGATTTATCCATTTAGTCTTCAGTTCCTTGGAAATGATACCTATGCAAATTAAAATTTTCAGAGAATGACAAAAAGGATACAATTTTTTAAAGAATTGAGAAATGTTGAGTATATTTTAAATGAATTGGCAAAAGTATAAATCTTGATGTCTCTTTTCAGGTAATTGTAATTTGCAAAAATTGGTGAGCAGAATATTTATGGGAGGGTGATCTATTCAGTGACTGTTGGGTGCTTATAATGTGCCTGGCATAAAAAGAGATGTTTGTTAGAGGGATTTTTGACTTTGAGAAAATAACTATGGCTTACCTCAAATAATTTGTCTGGAAGACACCAGGAAGAACTTTCCAGTTGTTAAATATGCATTCATATTTTAAAGGTTACATGATTGATTTTGAACTAGAAAGTTTACTGCTAATAAGATAGCATCAATATGCCTTCTCCCTGTTGCCCTAAATCACTGAACACAGGTAATCAGTTCTGGCCTTGCTAGAAATGCATCGATTATGGAAAAGACTATCTTTGGATTAACTGTGTAAAGATAATTTATGTTGGAAATAGGAAATCTGTATTTGTATAGTGCTAGCTATTTTAGCTATCTACTGTGTTCTAGGTTCAAAGAAGTATAAGACCTGTCCCAAAAGTGCTTCCAATCTAGTTTGGAAAATAAGGACCAAATGAATGCTATGGGGGTCCAGCAAACTTTTTTTGTAAAGGGCCAGATAGTAAGTATTTGTGGCCTTGCAGGCCATGTGGTTCCCATTGCAACTACTAAGCTCTGCCATTGTATTCTGGATGCAGTTATAAATGATATGTAAGTGAATAAGCATGGCTGAGTTCAGTAAAAGTTTACAATAACAGGTGGAAGCCTAGATTTGGCCTGGGGGCTATAGTTTGCCAACCCCTTCTATGAAGAGTAAAGAGTTCTATAGGGTATTCATTAAAAAATATTTGAGGGTGGGAGGAGTGAGGGATAAAAGACTACACATTGGGTACAGTGCACACTGCTTGGGTGATGGGATACTGAAATCTCAGAAATCAGCGCTAAATAAGTAACCAAACACTACCTGATCCCCAAAAACCTATTGAAATAATTGAGTGCCTCTTATGCATCAGAGGTACAGCCATGAGCAAAACAAACCCCTGCCCTCATGGAACTTTGTTCTAGTCAGTTGAGACAGACAACAATGTTACTTGGAGGGAGGTCCTCTGAGGAAGAACAAACCTGGATAAGGACACTGGGGTGAGGCCGAATTTACTACTGATTACACTGTGACTGTGGAGTGAAGATGAGTGAAGCAGGACATTTTGAGGCAGTTATCACAGTACAGATATTTTATTACCGAATAATGTGTCTGTGATTCCCAGCCCATCTACATGAAAGTAAAGTAATATTCAGGATCTCCCCCCCCCCATCTCATTCTTGTGGGTGGCATCTCAGCTTGCCATTTTCTAGAAACGAGTTCTTGACTAAAGGCTCATGGATGAGCTTGGTGGGTAATTATGGGCCTTCCAGAATCCCAGAAATTGGATACACGTTTGTGTTAATGTATACTTTTCTGAGTCTATGGCTTTTGCCAGATTCTCAAGAAAATAGGCCTAAGGTAATAAGTTTATATTTCTAGGTCCTGCTCCAAAGATGTCTGAGACCTTTATAACTAACCCTGAATCTTTTGGGGGCTGGTGAGAAGGTGGAAGACAGTGGTCTGTCTACCTTGGATTAAAAGTTAGAGCAACCTTCTTTGCCTTGGCAAATGATCTACAAGTGATTTGCAATTTGTTGGAAAGTAACTGGTCCGTGGTATAGGGCCATTTTCTCTTGTGAGGAGGTACTTTGGCCAAGGATGGGCAGACATCCTAGTAGCCTTTTTTTTTTTTTGACAATTATGTAGTTGATTTATTTCTACCCCACTATGCTCCAAAAAGGATTTATGAGAAAGCATAGTACAGGATCTTTAAATGAAAAAAATTTGTTTCCGGGTGAACTTAATAACCTAAATGAAGCTAATACCCCAAAATGTCATGTACAAGTGGGCCATGGAGAAACTGGCAGGCCACAAAGAGAAGGTAATGTGGTTAGTTATAGGAATTAGTGTCCATTAAATATAAAGCTAGCTGCCATGGAGAAGAATGTTTGCTGACACCGAGGCCTGAAAAAAACTTGCATTCACAAGGCAGTGATGTCTTTTCTGTGGATAAAACAAAGGAATGTATCTTGTGAAAGGTCTTGAGTATTACCTAATGGCCAACACCTTAGTTCATTCTAGTAAGGATATTTTTACAATGACACTGGAACATGCGGTCTACACATGCAGGTCTCGATTTTTTGAGTCCAGGAAAACATTTTTAAATATTTGGGACGACAGGGTTTGTAAACTAAGATTTATTGTAGCCTTGTGTTTTATAATTATGTTTGTAAAGATTAGGAAACTCATGCAAATGTTGCTTGGTTCCCATGATACAGTAATGTGAGAAGACCTCTTTAGTATAAAAGCTTTGCCTGCCCTTTGTTTCGTTTTTGTGGATGGTGATCTCTAAGGCTGCCTCTTAGGTAGAATGAAGCTTATAATACTGTAGCTGTTTAATATTCTATCTCATTACTTATATGAGTTTATGGTTTAAATGTTTAATTTTTTTTTTTTTTTTTTTTTTGAAACAGGGTTTCACTGTCACCCAGGCTGGAGTGCAGTGGTGCGTGATCTTGGCTCACAGCAGTCTCCACCTACCGGGCTCAAGCAATTCTCTTGTCTCAGCCTCCCGAATAGCTGGGATTACAGGCACATGCCACCAGGCCTGGGTAATTTTTGTATTTTCAGTAGACATGGGGTTTCACTATGTTGACCAGGCTGGTCTCAAACTCCTGACCTCAAGTGGTCTGCCCACCTTGTAAATGTTTAAGTTTTAAACATTGAAGTAGCATTTCTAGAGATACTATCTCTCAGGGCCAAGGAGATTTTATTAGATTCAGAGTTGAGAATAGAAAGAGGAGCTGCTTAAAAGACGGTAATTCATGCTAATCGAACACAGATTTTCTTCTACTTATAGACACCAGGAGACCTGATAAGAACAAGAGGAGGGATATTGGAAGTAGTGTTTAAAGGAAGTGTGGCAATCTGAGAAAATAAACCTTAATGTAAAAAGATCTGTTTTTGTTCCTGATTGGTAGGTACTGTTTTAAGCTGTAATGGCCACTTTTAAATGGATCAGGCTTAAAAAGCTTAATTCCTTTGTTGTGTTGCTAAATGGATGTGGTTAATAAAGGAAGGAGAGGGAACAGAGATTATTCTGATTGGGCGCAGGGCACTTATGCCTGAGAAATACATAATTGCAAATAAGAAATAGCCTTCATTTCAAGGATAGGAGCTAGAAAATGACCTGGCACTTAATCTCTAGCTTAGTCTGACTTCTGGTTTTTGTTAGATGAGAGCTAGATGTCCTTCAGCTCGAGTATCAGACCAATAGAGAGCTATTACCTCTGTCCTCACAAAATTTTCTTATATATTTAACCAGAATGATACTGTACTTTGTTCAAGGCTTTCTTGATCCTAATTTCATGTGGTATGTAATAGTACTTATCTCCTATTACATGTATCATTGTCAAAGAGCATTTCTGAATTAAAATTGGATATGCCATTGCTAGGCACTATTATGCAGCATCTTTTCTGCTTTCTGGAATAACTGGTTCAAGACATCAATAAGACAAATGTGCTAGGCAAGAAAAAAATATGTAAAACAAGTAAGGTATTCATACCACGTGCATCTGGGACCCGGTACATTTTAAGAGGTTGGTGAATACTTAGTCTGAGGTAAGAATTACCTCAGACTAAGTGTGATTTGAGAAGTTTTTGTCCACAACAAGTTCATCTAGGAAAATTTTATAAAGGATTTGGACTTTAAGGAAGCCTAATGATTTCTACTTAGACCTAGAGGGTATAGGTCTTTTGGGGTCTCGTTTAACTGAGTTGGTGCTGGCAGAGAGTGAATGTTGAACTTGGAATTCTGAACAATTCTGGTATTATGCAGAATTTTTGAAGCCAATTGGTTATACTAGCCCAAGAATAGATTAGATTTGAGAGACAAATGCTCTCTACCTCTTTATGCTGCCTCAATATTTCCCCCCCTTTTTGGGTCTTAAACCCCTGATCTCATCAGTCTTTTTATTGCTTTAATCAGTGTTAATCACATTTTTTCATATCTTTACAGGTAATTAAACAGTTGTCTCAATGTCAAGATGTCTTTCCTTGTCCATTTCTGTTACTCTAAGTGGGGATGAACTCCACTGAAACTTCTTACACTTTCTCACTTGGTCTTCACAATGCCCTTCTGCTAATGAATTACATCTAACAATACATGTAAAGCACCTAAAACAGGACCTTGTACCTGGCAGGTACTCAATAACTAGTAGTGGTTGTTGTTATTAGTGGTAATATTTATACCAGTACTTTCCAAACTGAGAATCATTAGAATGAATTGAGAAACTTTTGGAGGTCCCCACGTCAAGTATATTGAATCAGATTTTCTTAAAGTGGGGCCTGGAGTATTTTTTACAAACAGTTCCTCAGATGATTCCAATGTAGGGATAACATTTGGGAATTACAGAGTTAAACCAGCACACAATCCCTACATCTCTGTTCTTAATTTTGGACAGAACTCAAAAGGTGTCCCTCCCTCCCTCCCTCCCTCCTTTCCTCCTTTCCTCCCTCTCTCCTTTCCTCTCTCCTTCCCTCTCCTTTCCTCTCTTTTCCTCTCTCCTTTCCTCTTTCCTTTCCGTCACTCAGGCTGGAGTACAATGGTGCGATCTTGGCTCACTGCAACCTCTGCCTCCTGGGTTCAAGTGATTCTCCTGCCTCAGCCTCCCAAGTAACTGGGTTTAGAGGTACCTGCCACCATGCCCAGCTAATTTTTATATTTTTCAGTAGAGACAGGGTTTTATCATGTTGGTCAGGCTGGTCTCAAACTCCTGACCTCAGGTGATCCACCCTTTCTGGAGGTGATAAATATATTAGGTCCAGAGACAACCTATGCCTAGAAAGGAATATTTTAAAATCAAGAGCAGTAGCCTCTGTCCTGGTATCAGAGTGTATCAACTTTGCCAGCCCATGCTGCTCTTGTTCACGGACCCCCTGACTTTTCCAGCCTTCCTTCACTGACTTTCCTGGATCTCACCTTTTGTTAGACTAACATCTGCTACTGAAATAAGCAGTTTGAAGTTCAGAACGTCTTTTGATACCACTTACACCTTCTCCTTTAACTTTTATCTGTAGCAATTCACTTTTATATTATTGGACTTGTGTTCAGGACTGGATTTTGTCCTTCATTCCTTGTTTTTCCTTGCAAAATAAACTGATGAAGGGGAGGGATATGTATAAATGCTTAATAATTTAATGCTATAAATTTCCCTCTAATCATTATTCCAACTCGATCCCACAAATTTGATGTGTGGCATTAACATTTTCATTCAGCTCAAAATATTTTCCAGTTTCTCTTTTTATTTTTATTTTTGACCCATATGTGTTGCTTGAATTCCAAGTATTTGCAGATTTTCCAGATATCTTTCTGTTATTATCAAATTTAGTTTTGTGTGGTCAAATAACATACTGTGAATTATTTAAATCCTCTTAAATTTACCGGGACTTGTTTTATGGTCTAGTAGCTGGTCTTCCATGGTGAATATTCCACAGGCACTTGAAAAGAATGTGCATTTTGTTATTGTTGGATGTAGTATTCTATAAATGCCAATTAGGTCAAGTTGGTTGGTGGTGTTCCAAGTCTTCTGTATTCTTGCTAATTTATTTTCTGCTCGGTCTGTCAATTACTAAGAAAAGCTTGTTGAAATCTGCAAATACGATTGTGGATTTGTCTTATTTCTTCTTTTGCTTTTGTCATTTTTTTTGCTTCATGTATTTTGAAACTTTGTTATTAAGTACATACACATTTAAGATTATATACTCTTGGTGAATTGACCACTTTATCAAAATGAAATATTCCTCTTTATCCCTGGTAATATTCCTTATTCTAAAATCTACTTTGATATTAATATAACCTCTCCAACTTTCTTTTTCTTGTATTTGGTTAATATATTTTCTGTTCTTTTTCTTTATATTGAAAATGATTTTCTTTTTAATCCAATTTGACAATCTCTGCCTTTACTTTGGGTGTTTACACCATACATTTAATGGTTGTGTTTGCATTTGACCATCTGCTATTTTCTGTTTGTCACATCTTCTCTCTTTTTTTTTTCTTTTCCTGCATTCTTTTAAATGGATTGTGCCTCAGTTTTCTCATTTATAAAATGAGGCTAATAACCATTTCATAAGGTTGTCCTGAGGATTAAATGACATTTATACAAAGTGCTTACATGGGGCCTGGCACATATTTTTATGTAGAGCCTGAGAAATGTTAGTTTTTAAAAATTAGGGGATGGAGAACTCATTGGGATATGAACTATTCAAAGGTTACGGGTTCTAGTCCTGGTTATGTACACACGTGTGAGGTGCAGGTTGTTGTACAAGTGTGGTTTCAGTGGGCCTTGAAAGGCCTTAGCTCTAAAACAGCTACTACCTTGCTGTGGTATGTGAAATTCTCATAATTAAACACTTTACAGAAACTTCTGGAGATTTCCATATTCATTGAGGTAAGTTATTATGGGAGGGGGGCAATCAGTTCTCACACTAATACTGAAATATGGATGATTTCTGATGATAGCCCATCATGCCCCTATTTCCTATTCCTAGGAAAGCTCTGGGAGGTTGGGCAGCTAAATGTACATAGGCAAAAGTCAGTGAAAAGGATAAAGCCTGATCTTGGGAAGGGAGCCACAGTGAGTAGCCAGATGGTTCCTTGAAAGTGAAAGGAGAGGTGGGAAAGTTGCCAAAAAGGACCTAGCCCAGCTGGTATTATCTTGGACTTATTTGTGAAGTTAAACTTCTGGGTTTTGTATTTGCTTAGTTTACCTCCGTTTCAGTGTAGGTGAAATGTGTCCCAAATGATACTTAACTGTTCAACTCTTGAATAGTTGCCTAGGTCATACTTTACAATTACCTCCAAAACATGGGGTGGCTTGTTTGGAAGTCTAAGCAGTAGTGGCTTTGGAGCGGTTGTGTTTTTCCCTTTTTCCTCTTCGTTGAGGATTTGTTTGGTCCCTCTGAACTCTTCCACATTGATCTAGAATATAAGCTTCATGAGAGCAGAGACTGTGTAATGCCAGCCTCTAACGTAGTACATGGCATATTGTAGATATTCAATAAATATTTATTGAAAGAATGACCAATTTGTCATTTTCTCCAAATGGATAGAAGTCTTTTTGATCAGATACACATCTTTATTACCTGCTTGACTCATTGCCCTCATGGATCTTTAGTTCATCTCACCTGGACCATTAACCGCCTCTAAATTGAGCACCAAACTTAGACCGTGGACTCAATCCTGTCCTGGACTGGAGGAGTGTGAAAAGTGCTACACAAGTGTTTCAGCAGCTCAGCATTAGCCTCGCTGCTGGTACAGCTTCAACTTTGGGTACAGATTTTGGTGGTAGGATTTTTCTTCTGCCTCTTATGGGTAACTCTACCTGTGTATCCAAGTTCCATAAACAGACCCCTTGTTCTGTATCTCAGTTTATCTAGAGTTGGTGTCCATGTCTTGTACACAGTCCATCACAGCTGAGTTCCTATACCTGCTGCTCAGCCTACCTTACTCCTCTTCCCCAATACACATTCAGGGTTGTGGTAGCCTTGAGGGGTTTGACAGAGATTAAAGACATTGGGAGAGGAGTATTAGCAGAACAGAGGGTGCCCCACCTCAGCTTGGCCTTTTGGGAAATTTCTTTGTAAATTGCTCTGTGAAAGGAAGAGAAAGGAAATCTTTTTACTCTTCTCTCTTGTACTGCAGCCTATTGCTCTTAGGATTCAGAATACAGACTAGTCCTAGTGGTCCCATGGTTGAGGTCATAGGCTTTTAGGAGCTGGTCTAAAAACTCTAACCACCCTTTGTTTTTATGGAAATATATGTTCTATTCAAACAGTTCACTTACAAATAAATTTTGGAATACAGCTCATTGATAAATTAGAGATGATTATTAAGCTAAGCAGACATGCTTTCCTCACTAGGGAGCCTGAGTAAATGGATTTGCAGGTTGGTCTCTATATCATAAATGAGTGTTAGTCCTTTTCTGTAACTCTGGACAAATAGCAGAGTTTTTTTTTTTTCTTTTCAAAGTTGGTATAATTATTTTTGACAGAAGATGTGTTGGCTGAAGGAAATACTCTTCTATTTTCGTGGTAGAGGTCCTTATTTTGGGAAGGATGTCAGCTTAGAGCAACTTTTAAAAACATTGGAGTTAGGCTGCATGCAGTAACTCACGCCTTAATCCCAGCACTTTGGGAGGCTGAGGTGGAAGGTTCCCTTGAGCCTAGGAGTTCAAAACCAGCCTGGGCAACATAGCAAGACCCCGTTTCTACAAAAAATTAAAAAAAAAAAAGTAGCCGGACATGGTGGACACATGCCTATAGTCCCAGCTACTCGGGAGGCAGAGGTGGGAGGATTGCTTGAGCCCAGGAAGTCAAGGCTGCAGTGAGCTATGATTGTGCCACTATGCTCCAGCCTGGACAGCAGCGATACTGTCTCCATTAAAACAAAGGATTTGAGTTTTAATTTTTCAAATATATTTTCTCTTTAAAGTAACACTGATTACTTTTACATGACAAATTTTTCCCAGGGTCTCTAACCCTTCAGTTCTAAGACATGAAATACTGATGTCGAGTGTCCTAGAAATAAGGATATCCTAACCTTTGAAGAAGGAACATTTCGTGTAATAGAAGACATCAGCCAGAGGGACCTTTCATGTAATCCTTCTCCCAATCATTTTAGAATCAGTATATTAAAAGATGGTCATTAGGAATATTTCAAGGGCCACATCCCATTGCTCCCTGCAGGATATGTCCAGGGGGGCATTCTGACTTTGCCTGTTGGCCTAAATACAGTCTTAATTCTTTGTCAAACTAACAAATAGATGTCCAACATGCACTTTCTGCCTTTGTGAGGCCTTACAGTCACTGACGTATGAAATAAGTCATTTGCTTTTATATTTAGTCAGAAAGCTTAAGACACTTTTAAACCCTAGTTCAGTTAATGCAACTTCCATTTTCCACCATATTTGGAGAACACGTGCAATGGCTTAAGTGAGACCTATGCTAAAATGAAAGTGGCAAATGCTGTTTTGTTAAAATTCTGATTCATGTAGCCTAGTTAAATATTAACAGTATGTCCTCTTTTGAGAAAGGATGGGAGAACACTTTGTTTTAAATGGGGAGAGAGGGCCTGGACAGGCTGAAAGTGAGGTAAGATAGCAAGCATTCTTTTAGGTGCTGCAATGAAGCATAGAAATAGCATTTATTCTCCCCTCCCTGTTTTTTTTATCCATGACTTTTAGAGGTCAAAGAGCTTTACCCTGTAAGTAAAACTACTTCATTACGTGAGTACTCCTGGTTCACTTTACACAATAAACACGTTCCTGGAAAGCTCTCTTGGGTGCACATGCACAAATCAAATAGTTTTCTTGTTGACTCACACTTTCACTTCTGATCGTCATTTGTCAGCAGATTCTAAAGCTAACCCAGTCAGGTAGTTAATAAGAGGTACTTAAACACAGAAGAGGATATAACTCCAGCAAATTATTTCATGAAACGAAGCTTGAGGAAAATGAATGTGTACTCTTGTATCCTAAATTTGAATTTCATATATTGGCTTTCCTAAAAGTGAACACCAACTAATTTTTTTTTCCTTAACTGTTATGTCTATTGTGATAATGCCCCCTGCATTCTAGATACCAGGTTTTCTAGATTCGTTTATTCATTTAATTATTGGTCATCACCTTGCAACAATGACAGAACAAACATTTGTTGTACAAACATTGATTGATCATGTACAATTTGAGAGACACTGCCCTTGGTCATGGGGATCTACAATCAAGTAAGGAAAGATCTCTGTCAAGGTGCTCATAGTCTGGTAAGGGAGGGAGATAAATTAATAGGCAGTTCCTATGCAGTTTGAATACTGCTTTGATAGGAAAAGAACCGGGTGCTATGGAAGCACAGAGGATGGGTGGGAGGTTGGAGGCAGAGGGGTTCAGGGTTTTATGATGTCTATAAAAGCACAAATCTCAGGCAAAGTCATCTGTTAGCACATGTTAAAGTTTTATTTAACCAGTTCATGAAAGAACCAACAGCTACAGAAGAATGCTGATTCAAGGAGCATTTGAAAAGCAGGGATTCATGTAGTCAGTTGGGGAAAAAAAAAACCAAAGTAGCATTACTAAGTTAAATTCAATTTTGGCCAGTGTCTTATTGTGCAATAAATTGAAACTTTTTGGGTTATCTTCTAAACAAAACTTTACCCCCAAATTAAATGACAGCAATTTTCTACGAGTTAACCTCTAGCTTTATAAGACTAAAATCTCCTGGACCATAATTAATTATGAATAGTTAGTCGAAGTTACAAATCTTGAGAGAGTGAGGTGACTGATAGGCCTAATAAAAAATGTTTTGCCATCCTGACATCACCACTATGCAATCAATGCATGTAACAAAATTACAGTTGTGCTCCATAAATTTCTATACATTTTCTATCAAAAAAGGAAAATAAGAAGTACAGCCATAATAACAAGTCATGCAATCATCATTTTCCTTATTTTCTTTTATCTTTTTTTTTTTTGAGACAGAGCCTTTGCTCTGTTGCCCAGGCTGGAGTGCAGTGGCGCGATCTCAGCTCACTGCAACCTGCACCTCCCAAGTTCAAGCGATTCTCCTGCCTCAGCCCCCTGAGTAGCTGGGACTATAGGCATATGCCACCACGCCCAGCTAAGTGTGTGTATTTTTAGAAGAGACGAGGTTTCGCCATGTTGACCAGGCTGGTCTCGAACTCCTGACCTCAGGTGAACTGCCTTGGCCTCCCAAAGTGCTAGGATTACAGGTATGAGTCACCACACCTGGCCATTTTTTCTTATTTTCCGGTTGTTAAAAATATATTTAAAAATATTTTGTAGAGACAAGATTTTTCTATATTGCTCAGGCTGGTCGCAATCTCTTAATTTTTAATTAATTTTTTTTTTTAACTATGGGAGAATGATTCCTTAGACATGGTAATCCCTCACCTGTATTCTCCAGTTTCTCCGCTGTTCATGTATTTTCATTGTCGGTCATAGTGAGCTAGTTTGATTCATCATATAAATGGTCTCAAACTCTTCACCTCAAGCAATCCTCCCACCTTGGCCTCCCGAAGTGTAGAGACTATAGGCATGAGCCACCATGTCCAGCATATTATCAAGTTTTTGATAAGTTTTCTTATATTGCCTTCTCTGTGACCTTGGATAATTTCCAAAGAGTGGTCTTGGTCACAAAAAAAAAAAAAAAAAAAAAAAAAAAAAGGTGTTTTAATTTTGTTTGGTTTTAATAAAATTAAATTAATTTATTTATTATTATTTTTTGAGATGGAATCTCTTGTCGCTTAGGGTAAAATGCAATGGCGTGATCTTGGCTCACTGCAATCTCTGCCTCCCGGGTTCAAGTGATTCTCCTGCTTCAGCCTCCTGAGTTGCTAGGATTACAGGCATGCGCCACCACACCCAGCTAAGTTTTGTATTTTTAGTAGAAATGGGGTTTCACCATGATGGCCAGCCTGGTCTCGAACTCCTGGCCTCAAGCGATCCACCTGCCTCGGCCTCCTAAAGTGCAGGGATTACAGGCATGAGCCACCACACCTAACCTATTCATTGAATTTATTGTTTAGTTGATTTTCTATTACTCTTAGTGGTAGTGGAAATTACCCATAGATTTAATAGAGTTCATGATGGTATTGTTGACAATTATTTATTTCTTACCTTACCTGTAAGAGTATTATATGTCCTTGTTCATTGCCTGGTGACCTGCTATGCCTCTTGTGAGAAAAGGACAGGTCTCCACTTCATTGATTTTGGGCTTGACTGGGATGCTTTGGCCAATAGAGTGTAAATAGTTATGACATATACCACAAGTAGACATTTAAGCTGGTTAGGTGGTTTGGCTTGGCCTCTTGTTGGGTTGGCCTGCAGTCAGCCCACAGTTTACATAGGATATGAGCAAACAGTAAAGGTAATAAGCCACTGAAATTTCTCCCTAAGGGTAGGAACAAGATAAAAATGTCCAGTGTTACTAATTCCAGCCAACATTTTACTGAAGTTCTAGCCATGGAAGTAGACAAGACAATGAAATAAAAGGCATCCAAATTGTAAAGGAAGATACAAAATTGCATTTGCAGATGGCATGATTTTTTAATATAGAAAATTCTAAGGAGTTCACAAAAAACTGTTGAAACTATGAACTTCAGCAAGGTTGGAGGATAAAGGATTATTATACAAAAATCAATTATATGTCTATACAGTAGCAATGAGCAAATCAAACCTGAAATTATGAAAACAAGTCTTTAATGATAGCATAAAAAAGATTAAAGTACTTAGGAATACATTTAACAAAAGAAGTACAAAACATTCTTAAGACTACCAAACATTATTGAAAGAAATTATGCAGGATCTAAATAAATAGATATCCTATATTCATGGATTAGAAGACTTACTAGTATTAATGTAGCAGTACTTCCCCAATTGACCTGTAGGTTTAACTCAATTCTTGTCAGAGTCCCTGCTGGCTTCTCTGTAGAAATTGATAAGTGGATCCTAAGATTCATATGGAAATTCAAGGGACACAGAATTGCTGAAATAATGTTGAAAAAGAACAAAGTTGGAGAGCTCATGCTTTTTGATTTCAAAACTGTCTACAATGCAACAATAATCAAGACAGCGTGATAGTGGCATATGGATAGACATATAGATAAATGGAATAGAATTGAGAATCCAGAAATAAACCCTCACTTTTATAGTCAATTGACTTCAACAAGGATGCTAAAACAATTCAATGAGGAAAGAATGATCTCTTCAGCAAATGGTGCTGGGGCAACTGGATATCTACATGCAAAGGAATGAAGTTGGACGTCTATCTTACACTGTATACAAAAATGAACTTGAAATGGATCAAAGACCCAAATGTAACAGAACTATGAAACTCTTAGAAGAAAACATAGGAGTATGTTTTGGGACCTTGGATTTGTCAATGGTTTCTTAGATATGCATTACATGCATTAGCAAAAAAGGAAAAAAAAATACATAAATTGGACTTGCTCAAAAGTAAAAACTTGCCAGGTTTGGTGACTCATGCCTGTAACTTCAGCACTTTGGGAGGCTGAGGCAGGTGGGTCACGTGAGCCCAGGAGTTTGAGACCAGCCTGGGCAACATAGGGAAACCCTGTCTTTACAAAAAATACAACAAAATTAGGTGTGATGGTGCATGCCTATAGTCCCAGCTACTCAGGAGGCTGAAGTGGGAGGATCCGTTAAGCCCAGGTGGCAGAGGTTGCAGTGAGCCGAGATTGCGCCATTACCCTCCAGCCTGGGTGACAGAGTGAGATCCTGTCTGAACAACAAAAAAAGGAAAATGTAAAAACTTTTATGCATTATAGGATGCTATAAAAAAACTGAAAAGACATCCCATAGTATGAAAGAAAATATTTGCAAATTGTATATCTGATAAGGGATTTGTATATAGACTCTGTAAAGAACACTTAAAAGTCAATAATAAGATATATAACCCATTTGTTAATGTGCGCAGGATCTGAATAGCCATTTCTCTAAAGAAAATATAGAAATGTCCAGTAAGCACATCAACATTATTAGCTATCAGGGAAATGCAAATCAAAATCTCAGTGAGATACTGCTTCACACCTGCTAGGATGGCTAGAATAAAAAAGACAAAAACTGTCTAGGATGTTGAGAAATGAGAATTCTTATATACTCATTATGAATATGAAATGAGACAGCTGCTTTGGAAAACAATCTGGCTGATCCTCAAATAGCTAAATATAGAGTTATCATTTGACCCACCAATGCCATTTCTAGGTATACACCCAAGAGAGATGAAAACATTCATCCACACAAAAACCTGTACACAAATGTTCATAGCAGCGTTATTTATAATATTCAAAAAATAGAAACCTGAATGTTCATCAATTGAATAAATAAAATGTGATATATTCATACAATGGGATATGATTCAACCAGAAAAGGGAATGAAGTAGTGATATACACCACAGCATGCATGAATCTTGACAACATTATGCTAAGTGAAAAAATTATGGAAACATTATGCTAACCTTGAAAAACGTTAAGCAGAGTCTCAAAATGCCATATAAATGATTCAATTTATATGAAATGTCAAGAATACACAAATCTGTAGAGATGGAAAGTAGTTCAGTGGCTGCCTAGGTCTGGGGAAATGAGGGAGTTACAGGGTCATAGCTAAAGGTATATAGTTTCTTCTTGTGGTGATAAAAATTTTCTAAAATTTATTATGGTAATGGTTGCAAAACTGAGTACACTAAAAACCATTGAACTATGCACTTCAAATATGTGAATTGTATGGTATGTGAATTATATTTCAATAAAGCTAATGCCAGGAAAATCAGTTATTTGACGCTGCATATAAGCTTGATGATGTTTTTATCTATCCTGAGGAATAAAATAGCTGAGACGTTCATGTTAAGAATATTTGACCTATATAAAGTACCTCATGGAGTTGGAGCTTCTCTTTTTATTTGGAAACTTTTCTGATACTGTGGGTTTGATGATGAGGAAGCACTTGCAATAATGTTGATATAGTTTTAAAATATAGAGTCTTCTGGTAATTATGGAGGAATGAAGTGGTCACAGGAACTCTTCCATAGCTAGCAGTTATGAAACATTGTTAAAAACTTGTTAAAGGCACTGGAAAGACTACAAAAGCAGACAGAAGAAAGAAAACTACAACTGCATGGGGTAAGAATTGTGAGTTTGTAATTTTCTGGTCTGAAGACATTTCTTAACCCCTATGGATGTGCCTGAGAGAAGCAGCAATAGAATACCAGCCTTATTGGCTCAAGGTACCTTTCAGAGCTAGAAGATCAACTGGAAATTTAAAGGGGAAATTCTGGAAACAAAGTAATCATAGAAAGAGTGAGACTCAATTTCCAAATAGAAATTCTGTCTAAATCTCTTTGACGGCTAGACTATGCATGTGCAAGAGTGAATTCATGAGGCCTGACACAAAACACGTAAGGACCAGAGAGAAATCTATACTTTAACCATGGAGCAAGTTCTGTTCATGTGCTTTTTTTGGGTATGTTGTTTGGTTTAACTAAAAAAAATAAAATAGAAGTTAAAAATAATGTATTGATGTGAAATTCACACAATATGAAATCCATTTTACAGTTGACAAATCAGTGGCATATTGTACATTCACAATGTTGTGAAACTACCACCTATATCTAGTTCCAAACCATTTCCATCACTCCAAAGTAAAAGTCTGTGGCCGAGCATGGTGGCTCAGGCCTGTAATCTCAGCACTTTGGGAGGCCAAGACACGTGTCACCTGAAGTCGGGAGTTCAAGACCAGCCTGACCAACAAAGGGAAACCCCATCTCTACTAAAAATACAAAATCAGCTGGGTGTGGTGGCACATGCCTATAATCCCAGCTACTCAGGAGGCTGAGGCAGGAGAATCACTCGAACCTGGGAGGTGGAGGTTGCGGTGAGCAGAGAGCATGCCATTGCACTCCAGCCTGGACAACAAGAGTGAAACTCCATCTCAAAAAATGAAACAAACAACAAAGTAAAACTATGTACTCATTAAGCAGTTTCTCCTCACTGTTCCCTACTCATTAGTCACAGGCAACTGCCAGTCTGTATTCTATCTCTATGGATTTATCTATTCCAGACATTTCATATAAATGACTTCATACAATATGTAATCTTTTTGTCTGGATTCTTTCACTTAGCATAATATTTTAGAGGATCATTCATGCTGCAGCAAGTATTAGTACTTCATTCTTTTTTTGTGGCTGAATAATATTCCATTGTATGTATATACCACAATTTGTTTATCCATGTGTTCATTGATGGACATTTGGTCCATTTCTTCCTTTTGGCTATTTTGAGTAGCGTTGCTGTGAACATGTGTGTTCATGTATTTATTGGAGTACTTGTTTTTTAATTATGTAGGAGTGCTTTTTTTTTTTAAAGGGTGAGTGTATATTCTTATTTGTACTCAGAGAGAAGAAAGCTGAAGTTTATGGGCTTGAAGTGTCGGACAACAGAGCCTAAGGCTGGCAGGACAGATAATCACTAGGTGGGAAACCTTAGAAGCCGGGAAACCACAGAGAGACCGAGTTTCATCTCTGCCTGAAATCTTGGCTGTCAATGTATACAGGCACATAGGAGATACCACATGTGCCTTCCATACAGATAGGCCAGGCTAAAGCAGTGGTAGGTCATAACCACAGAGTAGACATATCAGTTGCTACATACCATAAGAACACAAAGTATTCAGTTTGAATTCAGGTATGTTTACTGCCTACTTGAACAAAATCCCAGTAATCATAATGAACACATCAGAATCCAGATTTATTATAACCTTGTCTATAATGTCTTAATTTTAAAACAAAAATTAGTAGACATTGAAAGAAACAGAAAAGTAAGACCTAGGCACCTGAGAAAAGACAGTTAATAAAAACTTTGAGGCCAGATTTAGCAGACAAAGGATTAAAAACATCTATTATAAATATGCCCAAAGAATTAATGGAAAATGTGGTATCAATAAATTAGAAACATCTCAACAGAAGCATGTTAACTATAACAAAAAAATACAAATTATAAAGCTGAAAAAATACAAAAATAAATATACTAGATGAGCTCAACAACACATTGGACTTGGCAGAAGACTCAGTGGGCTTGATTTCTCACACACACACACACACACACACACATACACACTCCAATTTGAATAACAGGAAAAAGATTGAAGCAAAATGAAGAGAGCCTAGGATCTATGTAAGAGAATATGAAGCAGTCCAATATATGTGTAATTGATGTCCCAGAAGGGAGAACAAGGGGCAGAAATAATATTTGAAAATATAATGGCTGAAAAATTAAAAGGAAATCAAACATACCTAATTATTTCTAGCATCCCTCTTGCAACTGGTTACAAAATGAAGAAGCAGGTCCTTGGGGATACCTAGTAGTCATGTAGGAAGTGCCAACAATAATTTTGACATTAAAAAAATCTTGGTATTACATTGGATCTCCAAATTTCTGCTTCATCTCATAGAAAGACAGCATTGCCGAGAATAACACAGATTCCCCAGAAAGAAAATGCCACAGCCTTATCTGTGTTACTAATCAGGAATATGATACTTTGTAATAGCAGAAAAAGTTACAAAGAATAATTATTTTGGCTACTGTATAACTGTAGAAGCCCTTATTGTTCTATTTGTTTAATTATAATTGTTTAATTAACTGGAATAGTTTGCAGTTTTAAATCTGAAGTATGCAAAATTAACGCAAAACCAAGAAAGTTAACAGAACTTTTTGAGAGATTGTATTTGGGTAGGGTGAGAAAAAGAGATTTTGCCATTTGAGTAGAACATGCAGAAACTAAATGGTAACATTTTACACCCTCATGGTTGAGAACAAACCATAAGTTCAAAGACCGCTTTTCTTTCTGAGTTACCAGTTCCCTACTATACATAAGCTCCTGCTTTAAAAATCTATCATGTAATTTTAACAGACTTCAATATGTACATATTTAAATGCAAACACATATAATAAATGTAAGATGACTTTCTTTTAATATATATATATTTTATTGTACTTTAGGTTCTGGGGTACATGTGCAGAACATGCAGGATTGTTGCACAGGTACATACATGGCAATGTGCTTTGCTGCCTCCATCCCCCCCCATCACCTATATCTGGCATTTCTCCCCCTGTTATCCCTCCCCTACTCCCCTCTAACAGACCCCAGTTTGTGATGCTCCCCTCCCTGTGTCCATGTGTTCTCATTGTTCAACACCTGCCTATGAGTGAGGACGTGCGGTGTTTGATTTTCCGTTCTTGTGTCAGTTTGCTAAGAATGATGGTTTCCAGGTTCATCCATGTCCCTACAAAGGACACGAATTCATCGTTTTTTTATGGCTGCATAGTATTCCATGGTGTATATGTGCCACATTTTCCTTGTCCAGTCTATCATCAAAGGGCATTTGGGTTGATTCCAGGTCTTTGCTATTGTAAACGGTGCCGCAGTGAACATACGTGTGCATGTGTCTTTATAATAGAACGATTTATAATCCTTTGGATATATACCCAGTAATAGGATTGCTGGGTCAAATGGAATTTTTATATCTATGTCCTTGAGGAATTGCCACATTGTCTTACACAATGGTTGAACTAATTTACACTCCCACCAATAGTGTAAAAGTGTTTCTGTTTCTCCACATCCTCTCCAGCATCTGTTGTCTCCAGATTTTTTAATGATCACCATTCTAACTGGTGTGAGATGGTATCTCAATGTGGTTTTGATTTGCATTTCTCTAATTTCCAGTGATGATGAGCATTTTTTCATATGTTTGTTGCCCTCATATATGTCTTCTTTTGACAAGTGTCTGTTCATGTCCTTCACCCACTTTTGAATGGGTTTGTTTGTTTGTTTCTTGTAAAGCTGTTTTAGTTCTTTGTAGATTCTGGATATTAGCCCTTTGTCAGATGGGTAGATTGCAAAAACTTTTTTCCCATTCTGTTGGTTGCCAGTTCACTCTAATGATAGTTTCTTTTGGTGTACAGAAGCTGTGGAGTTTCATTAGGTCCCATTTGTCTATTTTGGCTTTTGTCGCCAATGCTTTTGGTGTTTTAGTCATGAAGTCCTTGCCTATGCCTATGTCCAGAATGGTTTTGCCTAGGTTTTCTTCTAGGGTTTTTATGGTGTTAGGTCTTATGTTTAAGTCTTTAATCCATCTGGAGTTAACTTTAGTGTAAGG